>UYYA01000886.1:0-28899 GCA_900624975.1 Angiostrongylus costaricensis | reverse complement strand
TTGTATTGTGTTTTTATGGAAATAAATGTATGCTGTTTAAAAACCTCGCGATTGCTGAACAAGAAAACGACACATTCATAAGATATCTATGTACATGAGAAAGATTTAGATCAATCAAACGCAACAGGGACAAGCCTATCAACTGAATCCACATGCGCGTCTGGATAAGAACATAGTTGCCTTTGTTGCCAATTTAAACATCCAAGCGCCAATTGGTCTTACGTCTGAGCGGCTAGGGCTGTTTCTCATGAACGGGATTCATGTAAGTTAAGGAATGTATTTACATATTTTACGATTGAGGTAAGGGAAGTAGATTGAAGAATAAATAAAGAAATAAGACTTTGAACCCGCAACTGACGACATGTAAGAAAAATCTAATAAAATTGAACTGTTTTAAAAAAGGCCAGAAAGCGCATCGTAGACTGCAGCCTTCAGCTTAGACATCGTCAAACAAGGAAAGCACTGACTACAATGTAGAGACTTTCTATGTACTGCCTATTCATTCTTCATAACAGGGTATAATGTGAATTCTAATCACAATGATCCTGAGATATTTGCAAAACTCTGGACCACATGTGTCTGCGATGGAATTCGAACATATTGTTTTCCTTTCCGGGGACTAACGCGTTCACCACCGCACGATACGGGTCCCTAGTTTCGCCTTTCTGTCAGCCGTGTTTTTAACTTATAGGTGTCATCAGCAATCACCCGCCAGAAGGGCTGATGTAGGGAACACAAATCGACATTGAACCCAGTTAAGCCGAGGATGTAGTATAAATCATAGTGTAATAACTTTTTATTTGCTGTCTATTCTTTTTTCATGGCAGGGTAGGATATGAAACATAACCACAAACATAATGATGCTGAGACATTCGCAAAACTTGGACCCTGAGCCAGATCGAACCACGGTTTCCCTTTCCGGGGACTCGCCCATTACACACCACACCACGGATGCTCTTGCTCTGCGTTTCTCTCAACTAGTTTTCTACCTATAATCACAATGATCCCCAGATATTTGCAAAACTGCTGAGCGCACGTGTCTGTGATGTGTATCGAACCCGTTATTACCTTTTTCGGCTACCGTGTAAATGTGCAACGTGTTAACCTATCGACCTTCCAACGATCTACCGCCTCAACGTGGCTCGGAAGGTGTTCCTGGGTGTCAGACTGCGATCTACAGCGGGCGATTCATTCCCTGGCAGCGTCTCTCAAGCCGAGAAGGAGTCCGGCGTTTCCATCAGGAAGCCTAGTTAAGAGTAAACCAAAACCAATACCAGAGTCCACCACCATTCTGGTATCAAAGTCGCATGGTGGTAGATCTCCCTCTGATTCACAAGGGCTGCGACTGCCCGTGGTGGTGAAGACCTGGGGCAGACTTTGGCGAGGCTGACCTCGAAATTCTAGAGAACCACAATGGCTTGACCAGCAAATTTCCGAAAAATGGACATTATGCTGGGGTCCACGCAACCAGCGAGGACGAGCCGTACAAGTACCACGTAAGTTAACCTATGGGTTCAAACATGGCTGTGAGAAAGGTGAAAAGAAGGCGCCGAATGGTGAGGTGGTGAACACGTCCACCTTTGGAAAGGGTATAGCGGGTTCGATACTTACCTCAGACGACACCTGCATTTAAGAGCTTTGCAGTGTGCGAATGTGAATTAAAGAATTATTATCTCCTCTCTTTATTAACTCAGTGCTGACTGAGGGTGATTGTCCTTGAAACTACGAGTTAGGAGTGATAACGCTTTTCACCACTTCTTCCGCCGATCCAGTCCATCATCGGTTGAACGGAAGCGCAATGACGCAAATAGTGCAGATATTTTCTACTCGCAGAGATGCAACATAATCAGTGGGGAAGACCCTAGTGGTGAGACGGTGTAAATATTACTAGAAAATTCCATCTTTTGAATGATTTGAATGATTCCATGAATGAATGAATAAATAAATCAATATGGAGAGCTATAAATCATGAAAAATATGATTGTTTCAGCATTGCACCGACGTCGGAGGTTCGGTGTTAACTCAACAGACATTTGAAAAAATTGAAGAAGGAGGACGCATCGGGTTGAAAAATTCGCCTTCTCTCATCGTAGTAGTGTTACTTTAAGCTTAAACTTCAAAGAAGCGGTGCACATATTTTTAATTCATTCCTAATCTATTTCATTTAGAATTGGTTATTTAATGAAACGATAAGGGATGAAGCGTTGTTGAACAATCCCAGAGAGATGAGCTATGAATTCAGCTCCATTTGTAACATCAGGATGATGGTTGAATACATATTTGCTCCATACAGTAATTTACGTGGGCATATTTGAATGAAGTGAGTGATTTTTTCAATCGTCCTGGACAATTCCGGTGCCGGTTTACCCGCGCAGCATAGATAGAGCTTGATTTTCCCTAAGCACGGTATCGGACGAGCGACTTTGTGTGTATACACGGCATCACTATCTACTGCAATACATGCGCCCAATAATATATTATATTAATAAATAAGTGAGGGTGAAAGCAATTAAAACTGATGATGATGGGCGCAAAATATAGAACGGTAAAAAGTCACCCAGTTTCAGTCGCTGTGAAATCAGCTCTACTCGTGAGTTTCTTTTATTATGTACTCTGCTTATTTTTAAGGTATTCCAGTAAGGAATGAAAAAGAACAACGAAAGAATTTCAAACGAAAATAGAGTAAGCTTTATATAGAGCATTACTTTTTGCGTCTGCGTCTTCAGAACAATAGAATATAGGGCAACAGTTAAAGGTGCCCTGCAGGTACACAGTGGATTGATCGCTGGTTCGATCCCATACCCTGGGCGCAACAAGCCATCCATCTCTCCGGGAGCGAAAAATTGGTGCCAGACTAGTTTGGGAGAATAGGTGCACTGATTTGATATATCGCCACCGAAAGTCATCGCACAGGCAAAATACGCCTTTAATCACCACTACGACGCTACGAATGGAATTGAATGCAGCGCACCCTAATAGACTAATCAACGCGAAACACATTATCCTTTCACGTCTTTGTTGTCTTTTTGTACTTCCAGATCATAGTCAATTTTAAAACAAAACTGGAGATTTAAACAAAGTAAGCTTTGATGGTTTGTCGTCCGTATTCCTGGAGAAAGATGAATTAAACACAATGATAACTACCTCTCTCAGTTGAATTCGAACTAAAACAGCGTTTGTTAGCAAGATAGTTATATAATGTAATAATAATAATATGATCGGCGAAAACTGTGTAGAGTAAACTGCCACAGGTGCTTCATACTGAAGCGAAAGAAATTGTTGCCGTTCCCATATATGTAGGTAATAAAATAACTAAGCTTTGAAATGAGGCGAGCAGATCGAAGAGCGACGAAAGATAGCGACGGCGAAAGAACGTCTAAGGGAAACGGCCGGCTGGACCATACGTAAGGTCAGAGGAGGGGGACCGGTTGCGAGGGCGGGTGGCGCCTGGATATCCCGTTCACGCCACATCGCTCTCCGTGACGCATGCAGTCGTGGAAACAGCCGACCTGCTAAGTAAGTAACTAAGTCAAAGGGTAACATGGATAAGCAATCAAAACCGTAAAGCATTTTGAGTTATGTCTCTTACAATTTTCCTGTCTCCTCATATGATCACTAACTCGCTCTGAATTGATCCTAGTTGTCTTTGATTAGAATTAGCCACAATCACTGTTAAATCGCTTGTGCTATATGGCCAGTGCACTTAAGCTCAGATGGAGAACATGTCGTGAATTCCGGAAAACGATTGGAGGTCTTTTATTAGCTCAAATTGGTATGAAATAATGATGTTATGAAAAAGGAAATTAAATTCGTAAGGTAAAGCGAAGAGCTATTGGATCGTCACGCTGCAGCACCACGAAAAGGTTTGCGCAGTAGTATTACTCCCGGAATGAGTGCTCCTATTGAGAGCACATATCTCTTTTGGCTCCCATGTAGGTTTTGAGTTGATAAATATTCCTATATCAATAGAAATTATTAGTATTAAAAAATATTATAGAAATTTTAATAAACATTCAGAAACATTAGTAAAATCTCATAGAACTTTTTAATCGTAGAAAATTTTCCAATTGCAACATCTTTTCAGTATTCATTGGGGGTCCTTCTCACGTAATAGAGATAGGGTTAGAGGGCGAATGGCGCGGTTCATCCGTAAGGAGCGAGTGAAAAGGAAGAGCTGTAAATGCACTAGAAGCAACCTGTTAATTGGTTGACTCAAACATAGCGGATGACTCTGCCTTCACAGAGTTTGTAGAAGAATTTCGTTGCAAATAATCGTTGTCTACACTGTCATTGTACATCATTTTAAAGACTGTTTGTTGCTTAACGATTATTTGTCGAGTAATGATTGTTCTTACACCCAATTCTCAATGCTTTTAGAACGGCCGAATTGATGCTTTCAATGTAAGTAAAACTTGTTGTCTTATGGTCTAACCAAAGACAAATAAATGCCTAAGAAATCGAAAATTTACCAAATTGTTAACCACCAAAGTGTGTCCAAACGTGCGATGTGCAGATAACTCAAAAAATTTCGTGCAGGAGACGTGGTTCTTGATGGTGGAAAACATTCTTGAATCCCCGCAAAAATTGTCGATAATCCTCGTCTACTTTAGGAAAGCCAGGCAAGCGTGTACAACCAGTTCATTCAAATGGTATTCTTCTCGTTGTGAACTAAATTTTCTAAGCCGTTTTGGAGCGATATGTATGAAAAAAAGAGAACAGTTATGCAAACTCTCCTAGGAGCCTACTACTTCACTTGATAACTAGCGAAATTACAGGTGATGTTGGTACAGAATGAACGGTCTAGTTGAATATAAGCTAAGGTAGAAATTATAAATCTCGGGCAATTCCTTGAAATAGGAAAGTGTATGAAACTTTAGTCATTTCGGATCCCATAATGCTCTACTACAGAAATAAATACCTGCAATTAGAGTTTAAACAGCTTGAAATAACAGAAAAAGCACATATTTTTCGGGCGTATCACTTAATGTGTCCAATAATTAGAAAGACTGCAGTAGTGAACCTTTTCACTTTTCTTTAGGAAGAAGAAGGTCCTATATGGACGGGCTTGCATATTTGGATTCGATGAATGATAGGGTTTGTAGTGATATGTGGTGTGCTGAGTCAGACCTCAAAAATAGGTAATTAAAGCCTTATGCACTTCAGTAATTCGATCAAGGTATTAGTGACAAAGATAATACCATGAGTAACAAGTTACATTGGGAGTAGTATAGCATTTCTCAATTAGACTGGTGAAGTAGTGTGGAAACAAGTGAGAGATAGAGCACACCGGATGAGAAAAAGTAGGCGGGAAGTGCTAGCTCAACGACAGATGAATAGAAACGGCTGATAACGATTCTCTAACAGGCTGATGAAGTCAACCACAACTATACCGAGATAATCGCAAAACTTAGACCTCGAGCAAGTTCGAACCACAGTTTCCCTTTCCGGGGTTTTGCGCATTACATATTACGCTACTGAGGCCCTTGCTCCGCATTTCTCCCAGCTAGTTTTCTATCTACCAGTGCCATCAGCAATCACCCGTCAATAGGATTGATCTAGAAGGCTCACATCGGCAATGAACCCAATTAAGATGAGGCTGCAGTCGAAATGTGATTGGTATTTCATAATATCCTGCCGCGAAAATTGCAGTGAGCAGTAAATAAAAAACAAAACTTTGTGATTTCGACTGCAGCCTCAGCTTAACTGGGTTCAGTGTCAATGTGGAATCCCATATCAATCCCATTGTTGGGCTATTGCTAATGGCACTAGTAGATAGAAAACTAACTGGGAGAAACGCAGAGCAAGGGCCCCATGACGCAGCGTGTAGTGCGCGCGAGCCCCCGGAATGGAAAGTAGTGGTTCGATCTGGCCCAAAGCACAAGTTTCGAATATCTCAGCATCGTTGTGGCCGACTTTGCATAATAATCTGCCGTGAAAATTGTAGTAGGCAGTAGATACAGGATGTTGAAGTATTATGAAGAGCATATGAGATATGGAATGCATATTAACTATGAAGACTGAGAAGCAAGTGGTAGCAAAAGATGTAAGCAATGGTTTACGGGTTTACGACCAGTCTTGATGTTCACTAAAGGCAGTTGCCAATTGAGGAAGTGTGACTCTTTCCACGTTTTAACTTTCTGGGTGTTTTAACAAAAAAAAAATGTGGAACGCTACTCAACTATTGGTTTATAAAAAAAACTCGGCTGTAAGCATATAAAAGCGTTTCAGAATACTTTATAAGAAGCTTTGAAGCTAGTAGATAAGCTTGGCGTTAGGAATCAATTTATAGATAGAGGAAAGAGGGTTCACTTCAAGAAAGAGAATATTCTTTATTTTCTGGAGAACATTCTCTATGTTCGATTATACAGGAAACGAATCCAATGCGAGAACTGCTGGGATCCGTGCAATAGCAATAGATGTAACAGATGGTTCTTGTAAAAAAAAAAAGTCTCAGCTCATACTGGGCTTCCTTAATCGCCCTGCTGCGATACTTTTTTCCGATAAGTGACGATCGTATCTCCTCAATTAGGGCATATCAAGAGATCGCTTTAAGGATTTGTACAAGAGAGTTTGCTTCATCGCTAATATCATATTTAATTTTAAGCAGTTCCCTTTCAAACTCAAATATTTCTAAAATTGAAACTTTGAGAAGATAGCAACATACAACTCCCTACTTACTGCGTATTTTTGTTGCATGACAGAGTATTATGTGAAATACAACCACAGGAATGTTGTGATATTTGCAACATTCAGACCCCATGCAGGATTCGAACCCAGCGATGGAGATTAAAAGAATGTTAATGAAACGTGGGAGAATGAAATGAGAGAAGTGATTTTGTCGTGGACAAGTCTGGTACCACCTTTTCGCCCACGGAGGGGTGACGAGTTTGGTGGGTCCGAAGCCGCATGGAGCCAAGGCATGGGTAGGTTGGGGCGTACGCATAACGCTCAGGGACACTATCACTGCGCGGCCTGCTCCCTCAATGCTCTGATGGTTCCCACAATGTATCGCTGGTGTTTTTGAATGCTTCACTTACGTCGAAATTATTGAAAACTCAGTTTTTTTTTTAAGTTTTTAAAAATTCTAACTGCAAACAAATTTAGAGTCGAACGAGTTCGTTGGAGAAAAAGAAGAAAGAAAAAGAAAAATTTTGTATATCCTGGGGTGCGGGCAGCGCAGTAGTAGAGATACCGTTCAAAACACACAAGACCTCGATTAGATGGAACTGGACTAAGCAAACTTACTATACTACAAAGTAGGAATATTGGTATCAATCTTATCTGGGATGTTGTCTCTATCCTACAAGGGCGACAATGTGCGAGAAATGCCTGTGAACGCCCAAGGAGAGTTTTCGCTGTTTTCCAGAAGGAATCTATCCAACCGATACTCAAAGACTTCTATTAAGAGTACAGTATTGAAATAGAAGCCAAATCTTCTCAGAAGTACGAATATCTTCGTGATTGAAGGATGTGAGGAGAAAAATCGAATGAAGTGATCCGTAGAATATGTAATATCGCTTCGTGTAATGTCCACGTCTTCCGACTTCGATGGTGTGAGAGCGGTGTGATTCTACTTTCATAAACACCTGCTATCTAAATATTACAAGCAGCGAAACAATCTGGCTGCTTTTAGTGCGATATCCACAGATATATATAGTGAGTCTCATCTTTTGGACTCAAGTAATTTAAGCTCAAATATCCTAATTTGTTGCTTTTTTAACTTGAAACTATCAATCACCTATTCATCGCTATCTTAAGCTTGCTAGAGTTATTATGCCTCGAGAAAGAGATATCTTAAAAGCAGTGTCTGTTCCTACAAGTTACAGTAATGTATTGCTCCAATTCAGCACACTTTAGAATAGTATGCTCAATAAGTAATCAAACAAAGGCTATATCGAATCCAAAATTTGAAACATTGAATGTCCTGCAACTACGACGATGAGTACGTGCTTGCCTCGTCATCTTTAGAAAATGTTATCAAGTCTTACTACATTCTTATTTTATGCTTATTTTACAGCATATATTGCGTTCCATACATGCATGCTGCAATTATGTGCACATCCTACATGTAACCAACAGTCTTCACATATAACCCGCTATTCTTAGCCACAATAAACTATCTTGCTTTCACAACGTTGCTGAGATATTTGCAAATTTCTGGACCGCAGGTGTCTATAGTGGGGAACGAACGCGCTATTGTCCTTTCCGGGGAGTAACGCGTTCACCACCACACCATGCGGGTCCTTTGTATAGTATGCAGAAAATAAAAAGGTATAACATTGTGATTTCAACTACAGCCGCAGCTCAACTGGGTTCTATGCCGATTTGGGCGCCCCAGATCAATTCCGCCGACGGGTGATTGCTGTGGCAAAGATCGATAGAAATAACTGAGAGACAGGCGGAACAATGGACCCGCATGGTGTGGTGGTGAACGCGTTACTCCCCGGAAAGGACAATAGCGCGTTCGTTCCCCACCATAGACACCTGCGGTCCAGAGTTTTGCAAATATCTCAGCAACGTTGTAGTTGTATTTCGCTTAGTACCCTGCCGCGAAATTATAATAGGCAGAAAATAAAAAGGGATAATATCTTGCTTTCAGTCATCTGCTGTTACGATGAGTTGGGAAAAATGGCCGCCTATTGAACTGTGGACATCATAGCAACATCCTTTTTCTTATTTTTGCATTCCAACACCATTAAAAAGCTCTAATTCTGTCGTGCCACCCATTTTCCTCTCTGCACCTTTTGGAAGACTACTTGATTGGGAAGTCCTTTCCTGTTTCTTCTAAAGCAGCCGCTCAGCCGGTTACTCTGTGTAGCAAGATCCCAGCCGTGAAAAAACTTGTGTCTCAACTATCAGTGCAACGGTATGTTTTTTCACCCAGGAAAGCGCACGTGAGCTTCATGACTACACTGGGCGCTAAACTCCTTGGAAATAATAACGATATAGATAGACATATAGGTAGATACGTGGATTAAGTGCGGTCTAAGATCCAGAGGTTGTGAGGCATCGCTTTGCAAGACCACTTACACTGACTTTATCAACAAATTTATTCATTTTCTTTTTCTTAATCTTGCTGGGTTCTCTAACAGAAAGAACAAGAAGCTTCTAATTATTGTAATATCCCCATTTCCACCATTTGCATGCTCGATGAGAGCTTGATAAAGGTAGGAGTTGAAATCGTTATCGTCTGACATTTCTTAAGACTATAATATGGTTTTTTGAGGTAGAAATTAACCCAAAAACATAAACAAGGAAATTCATTCTAAACACGAAAGTCTAGAAAGATCTGGGTGAAAAAGACCGATAGGAAGGAAAATACAGAAGCTGACGCAGGAGGATGAGCATGACGATAAGTTAACAAGTTGTGGGCTAATGCACCTGAATCTTCTAGAACATTCCTCGAACGTGATAGAACTATTACTCCGATTTCTTCAATAAAACAATAGAAATCACAATATAACTTCTATCTACTGTCCATTATTTCTTCACGCCAGGATATTATGTAAATTACAACCATAATGATGTTGGCATATAGTCATTTTTCATTTAGACCCTATTCTTTTTCCATGGCAGGGTACGATGTGAAATACGACCTGCTGAGGTATTTACAAAACACCAAACCACAGGTATCTGTGGTGGAAATCCAACCCGTTGTTCCCCTTTCCAAGCGCTATCGTGTCAACCAACACGCCATGCGAGTCCTTAGTTTCGCATCACTGCCACATTTTAGCCTATAAGCACTATCAGCAATGAACCGTCGGTCGAAATCGTAGTGTATAATTTATAACTTTTACCCACTGCACATAATTTTGCTACAAGAGGTACATCTTGATTTCGACTACAGCCTCAGCTCAACTGGGTTTAATGTTGACTTGTGTTTCTCAGATCATTCCCGTTGGCTGGTGATTACTGATGGATTCTTTAGGGCAAAAAAACTGGCAGAGAGAAAGCAAACCAAAAGCTTCAGTGGCGCAGTAGGTTATACGTGAGCCCTCTGAAGGGGTAATTATGGGCTCGATGCTCACCTGAGGTTCCGATTTTTTCCGCATATCTCAGCATCTTTGAGGCAAATCGATGCCCTTTTGAATGAAAACCGTCCTAACTGAGAATTTTCGGTAACGGAGAATAGGTCAATCAGCTGTTAAAGATTTTCACTTATTCATTTCATCGATCTGTGCACCGACATTGCCGTGCTACATCGTCTTCGGTCGGTCGACTGAGCACAGAATTAGCTACCTTGTTAGAAGAATTTGGTTTATTAGTCGGCAACCTTTTCCCGATGTAGTAATTCCGGTAAGCACCTGCACTGCGGACCTGAGAACAATCTAGTATCATGAGTCTTCAGGGAAAATTTGCTCCGTCAGCATTCTGCATGTCTATAAGAGGGCAAGCTCACAAAGCCTCAACTCGCAACCGAACCCACACAATAATCTGACCTCCTTTGCACAGAAATGTTTAATATAACGAAAGAATGGAAAATGGTCAAAACTGTCAAGAAGACGGGCGGTTTTATCAGCTAAGTAAGTGATTTGCTCCATCGATGGATGAGGGTTAACACACTAGCACCAGTCTTCAATTAGCCAAAATCTTCTGATGCTTCTCTGTGCTCGGTTCGATGACGCCCGTACTGTCAACTCCACTTTTCTCTTGGTTGTCTCGTTCCCAACATCGAGCCGATCTTCTGACTTACAACAATTTTATTGCGCTGTTGCTTGACACCCATATCTCAAAATATAGCGAACATTACTAGTTAGAATAAGAACTACCGCAATCTAAAGATCTCTGCCAACGAGACACAAGTCTTCTCATTTCGCCATTTTAAAAGTGTTTCTTTGAAGTTTAAACCCTGAATAACCTTAAAATGAAAAAAGATCCTGGGACATGTACCAGTTTCCTTCACAGACGTAGAGCAAAGTCTTTTCTACAATTCTGTCATGTGATGGACTTCGCAAGTTTTTTTCTGGAAAACTTTTTTTACATGGAAAAAATTTCCACGACTCGTCTCTTGGATCTGTCGTGGCGATCCTAGCACTTTTCGCGCTTGATTCATTTTCCATGCATCCATCATCCACGAAGGTCTCCAAACTTTATGCGTGTGGGTTCAACTGCTGCTTAAGGAATTTTCTTTCGCTAGGAATATTGTTAAATGCTAATCGAGTCAATTTTTGACTTTCCCTAGACAAGCCTTTTACCAATTCCCCGAATCCGAAAGAATGAGAGGCTCGATGAGCCCGAGGCGAAGTTAAATAAGCACCATAATCGTAACGATCGGCTTTACTACCGCTGCGCTTCCAGTCCCCTGTTATCCAAAGTTGTAGAAAATTCGTAGGAAACCGACATCATGTCTTATGCGGGATACCCAAAATTCAATTTTTAACCACTCGTTGGGCGATTTTAAATTTTCAGTTGTTATTATGTGTTATCCTCCCAATTGTTTACCTCTTCATCATGGCTGTGAGGTGCTCCTGATGTCAGGCTGCGATGTATGCAGGGAATCAACCCACACCACGGTCTCCGAAACTGAGAACGAGTCCGACGTTTCCATCGGGAAGCCCAGCTGAGAGTAAACCAATACTACAATCGAGAACCGTTCTGATATCAAAATAGTAGCATGGTGAGAAATCCCTCTTTGATCCACAAGACCGGCCACAGCCTGTGGTGGTGACAACCTGAGAGAGACCTTGGCTAAGCCGACTTTGAGACTGCGGAGGAACCATCATGGATAAACCAGCGAAACTTCGAAAAGATGGAAATTCCGCTGGAGTACGCAAAAGCAGTGAAGATGGCCTATCCAAGTATCCAAGCACCCAATTATTACGTGTCACGGTTATGCTACGGAATGTTCACATACAAGATAAACCGAGATAGACACAATCGAAGTTGTAAAACGTAGCATACGCTGAGAGAAATGTTTGGATGATAAACTTAAGCACATAAACTGAACAGTGGAAAAAAAAACAAAAACTAAAAAAAAAAAACTAAACTAAACACTAGCAGTGTTATATCTCTTGATGAATAAGACAAAGTCTCTTCTATAAGTCTGTGATGTTCTCAATCCTATAACTTGCTGTCGACGATTAGCAGCACTGCTATATTTAAATCATAGAGAGTTTTGCTGGTTCGCAGCCCCCATGAAATCAATCGTGGTCGCGTATATGTTAAAATTTCCATCCTTATTTTTAGATTCGTCTTTATTTCAGTTGAAACTACGCTGTTCTTTTGCCTCTGAGGGCGTTTTGTTTCGTTACCAGTTTGCCAAGTTGGTTTCTGACAGCCTTTCGCCTTGAACATTTTCCAGATCCTCCTTCATCCTTAATTTCGTTCTCGTGAAAGTAAACGAACTATCATTAATGTACAATAAGTCAGTTGTTGAAATATTGCTACGCTATGTGCTAACTGATAATGATACAGACTGCCGCAGGACGGATTGTCAGGAGAAAACAAGTTGTAATAAACGGACAATCACTATCAGCAACAACTCTCCTGTATAGAAGAGCACTGTCGAGTGAATTAGTTCGGGCGATGCTCTACTGAATTTGTCTCGATGCGATCGCGAAGACTCACATCGGAACAAGGAAGAGCTGTGGACAATCGGCTCTGATCAATTCAGATGTAAGGAAGTCGAGAGCGCTGGAACGTGAGCCGAATAAAGTGTTTTATCAACTTCGTGTTAGCTTATCAATGAAAGAATACAGCCATATAGCTTCTCAAGAGCGACTTTCTATTACCCTTGGAATTCATCAATAATTAACAGGGTTTCTTGATGAGCGTTCACCAAGTTGGCATTACATAGAGTTTATAAATACTAAATAGCTGATGTTTCGACGGTTCGGCCTTTTTCAGAGCTTGAAAAAGGTTAAATTGACATACAGTCTACTCAGCCAAAACTTTCATAGCCTCTGACGTAATAAAGCTCTGAGGTTACGAAAGTGTGTGGCTGAGTAGATTGTCAATCAATTTGATCTTTTTAGGTTCTGAACAAAGCGCAGCCGCCGAAGCGTCAGCTATTTTGTACTAGTAAATCTTGTAATACCAACCTCGTATTTGCTCATCAAGAGAAACAGTGAACTGCACGGCTTCCCTCAGTAACCATTCTATGTCTCAATTAGGAAACACATGCAGCGCCGTGGTTAAGGATGCCCTGTAATTCAAATTGAACCGGTGGCTGGTTCGATCATAAGCCCCATGCACAAACCTACCCTCTTTCCAGGGGTGAGCGAAATCGACATTTTGGCGTGCATAACGACGACTCTGATTTTTGATCGTTGACGTAGATCGGGAATGTTCCGCGTTCTACAATGCTGAGCGGTCTTTCGTCTTGGTTACGTAACGACCTGGTTTTTGGCGTATACACCAAGTCAGAGAGAAGGGTGTCAAGGATCAACGGATGTGGGTGGTTATTTTCTTTTCCGATTCACTGCATTCTCAACGCTCTTGGAAGTTCTCCAAGCTGCTCGATTCTCACTGCTTGACTCTGAAGCTACCGTTGATCACATTAACTTCTCGACTCAGACAAACATAGCTGCCGCATTCGAAAATAGTCGTTCCGTTATCCGTGAATCCAGGAACAGAAACAAATCCAATGATGCTTAGATATTTGCAAAACACCGGACCGCAGGTGCCTGCGGTGGGTATCGAACGCGCTATTGCCCTTTCCGGGGAGTAACGCGTTCACCACCACACCATGCGGGTCACTCGTTTCGCCTGTCCCTCAGCTATCGATCTTTTGCCATCAGCAATCAACCTTCAGCGGATTTGATCTAGGGAGCCCAAAGAAACAAATTCATTCTTCATGAACACTGTGATTTGGAGGAACTTCAATTTTCTCAAAGGTTTCCACGGACTCATTTAACATTCGTTTCGTCTGGCTAATGATAGTTGTTGTAAGAACGGTGTCATCGGCAAAGCAAAGATGATATAATCGCTTTCGCTCCTCTGTTCTCGACGAGGGTAGCAATACATTTCGGCGAGATGCTATAACCTTATCGACCCCCTGTCTTTGTTTTGATGTTAGTATTGTTGTAAACGATGATATTCTGGTTGTTAATGTTGCTCCCGAAGGATCCTGTTGTACCGAGTACCGATGCTTTCGCTGATCAGAGGTTTCTATCAGTGAATCTGCTTTAACTGAGCCAAGTCCGTTTTAAGCAATAAAAGTAAGACACAACGTTTTTTCTACTCTCACAATAAACTAACGAATTCTTCTTACTTGCATTGCGTCAAGTGCAGGGTCTTGAAGCACCGCTAGAATATCATCCGGCAGCGCCCGTTCACAAAGGCGGTTTCTGATCCGTTGCCGCCATATGGTGTTTTTGTGAGGGTAATGTATGTTGTAACAGGAGAAATTAGACCACCGCCACCAAAGAGAGTGAAACTATTTTAAGCATAAGAACACGGAAACGTACGAATTATTAATTCAGAGGTTAAATGAAAGTCGGCATTGAAAATTATATGCTCGCAATGTGCCATTCATTGCAACATTGAACACGATACAGGATGCGTTGGCACCACGAAAACATTTCGACATGGCCACGACCGACTTTCTATTAACCTCGGCATTGATCAAGTGATTTTGTTCGTATTTTTTATTTCGACATGGATTACAATAGGTATATTACGATGTTGTCTAAATGAGCTCTACTAGGTGGGAATACTCCATTCTATGGTGCTACACGTGTGGTGAAGCCGTCGGAGGGGCCCTGCAACACACACTGGGGATCGTTCCCGACGCCCGTAGCTCATCAAGCTTTCCATCACTCCAAGGTTGGCAAATTGCTACCAGACTTATCTGGGAGTATAGGAGCACTAGTTCCATACATCGGTATGGTACCGCGAGTCACTCTAAAGGCCAGATATGCATTTAACCACCTGAAACGATGCTTAATGAAGTCGAATCCACGGCGCACCCCTCAGGGATTGATTAACGCCGAGAACTTCATCTTTTATTTACCGTGCTATAGTACACTGGACTGGGCTGGAAGGGACTATGACCGCATAAGTCGTAAAAACAAACGGTAGCCAACCACTGACTCAAATTGTTAAAGTTTTGAAAGCGACAAGGCAACATTTGCCACAATGAAATTTCCTAAAAAATAACCGGTGGTATGATTAATAGTAAGGGTATAGCAAGGGTTTCGGTTGGTGCTGTGGATATCACGTAAGCTCCCGGGAGGAGTAGTCACAGGTTCGAAACCCATCGGAAGTTCCGGATTTTGCTCACATCCCAGCATCCTTAAGAAATGTGTATTTGAACTCCTAGTGCAAGATTACTAATACAACAAGACATTGGATAATCATTCTGAGGTCCAGAGGAAGTCGACTTTCAAAAACACTGTCTCGCCATCAGCTGTACTATCAACTAATAGGAATGATTGCATCGACAGAGAAAAGGCGTGAAGTAGTAGCCCTGCCAAATCCTCGGTTGGTGTCGTGGGTAGCACGTGAGCCTCCGGCAAAGGTGATAGTCGGTTCGTAGCCCATTTGAGGTCCCGAGTTTTGTAAATATCTCAGCATCATTGTCGTTGGATTTCACGTAACACGCTGCGATTAAACAAGAATAGAGAGTAAATGAAAGTCAAAACAACCCTCATTGTTGCAGACTTCTCCGCCCTCGCCTTCTTCATAGCGCCTGTGGACAGTAAGCTCAAATCATAGCGGCTCCGAAGGTCAGTTGATGGAGAAGTCGTCCGCAACAGACGAAAAAGCAGATGTACTTGGAACTCAAGTAAACACAGATGAGACGGACTACCACTGTTTAAAAAAGAATGCAACAAAATAAAACTCTCAAATTTTATCTCATTATGGAACGTTATGTAATCTCGGTATTGAGACCACAATTTCATGTGGGTCTGCGGCATGTCTTATTTCTGCCGCATGTATTGTAAACTGAAATAAACTCATACCAGCAGATCTGCCACTATCATGATACTTTTGTTGTCTTTGTACTCTCCTCACCAATAATAATACCTAGGAGCTGGTCTTCAAAACAGTTTTTGTATAATGTTCTTTTATATACTGCCTATTATAATTTTTTATGGCAGGGTATTACGTGTAACACAACCACAACGAAGCTGAGAGACAGGCAAAACGAAGGACTCGCATGGTGTTGTGGTGAACGCGTTACTCCCTGGAAAAGACAATAGAGCGTTCATTCCTCACCGCAAACACTAGTGGTCCAAAGTTTCGCAAATATCTCATCATCACTGTGGTTTTTGGATATATTTTAGTGCAAAAAATAGCTTTTCTAGGGAAACTCCTGATATGAACATGTGGTGGATGAGCTGTCAACTGAATACAAAAATTGTAGCAAAAAAATCATTGCAATAAAACAAATGAATTCAAATAAAAAGTTTTAAAACGATATAAATGTGAAGTTAAGAGGATAACCACTCCCAAAATGGCGTTGCATTCCTTAAAGTGTTGCTCTTCTTTTTAGATATAGATAGAGAAGTTCCGAGTGACTGAAATAATTTTAAGTCGAGGTTCTCAATATTGGTTTATGCCAGTTCAGGCAGGTACGCTTACGCAGATCAAGCTAATTTCAATAATATGATAATCAGACGTTATCGTTCTTAATGCAACTAATTTGTGGTAATGACTCAAAACAATTATTATTATGGTTGATCCCTTCTCATGAAAGCGGAGAGCATGTTCATCATGTCGAGATTTGGCTTCCACGATGAGGAATCACTACGACCAACAACAGACGCAAAAAGCTGGTCCAGAACTCGATCTTTCGGATGAAACTGCACATGAGAGATCACTTCTTCGGCTACTGATCTGGAACCAAAAGTTATTTAGCCGAAAATAAAATAATCAACGTAAAGAAAACGTAAAGAATATTACACATTAGTATTCAAAGATAAAGATTTTAATGAGTAGGCAGTAAATAATACGTTAAATTGTGATTATAACTGCGGCCTCAGCTTAACTGGGTTCGTTGCCGATTTGGGCCCCCATATCAATCCCGTTGACGGGTGATTGCTGATGTCAAAAGATCGATAGAACTAGCTGAGAGACACGCGAAACAAAGGATCTGTATGGTGTGGTGGTGAACGCGTTACTCCCCGGAGAGGATACTAGCGCGTTCGTTCCCCACCGCGGACACCTGCGGTCCAGAGTTTTGCAAATATCTCAGCATCATTGAAGTTTTGAAACCGTTGAAAAGAATTTTTACTTCAATGATTGTACAGAACTATCAAAAAAAAAATTAACTATGAGTCTGCGGAGGCAACAGAAACGCACTTCGCTTCGCTGCGTGAAACATCGTCACGACTAGCAAGAAGAGCAGCGAGAAGATCTACAGGAAAGTTTGGATACTTTCTACTGAATGTTGTCACTTCAAGTGTAAGTAACGATTTGTCGCGAAGACTGATCACTTCTCCACAAGCAGAAATTAACGAGCAGATGAGTGAAAACTGAAATGTCCAGGTGATCGTTAGATTTGATAACTGAAAAAATCATAGTTCGGTCATAAGTAAATATTCAACGAGTATTTCATGAACAACATTTTGAGAAAACTTCTGCAACTATCGAAGAATCACTCCGTTAATTTTTTAAAACAATCAAAAAACTCACTGCATTAAACTTCATCTTTTCTAATTAGTGAAATTCTGGGCTCAAAAAACCTAACAAATTCGATTCATTTACTAAGAATAAGTAAAACACTGAAGGGTGGCGTAGGTAGACATGGAAGGATTTGTGAAAATGGTACTAACAGGTTCGCTGATATCTTCCTCATCAAGAAGTTGCTGAAAAAGTCCTTCCAGTCGTAGTGAATCTGCTTTCATTCGGGACCCAGCTGCAGCCCGTTCCTCGTATGTGGCAAATGTCAGACGACTGAAAGAATCCAAAGATTGCAGCAAAATGCATTACTTTTTAAAATTACGATGCAAACAAATTTGTAGCCATCATCAGTTATTCAACATAATACAATTAGATAACACAATACCCGTACTTTATCGGTTTTGAAATGTTTTCAACCAATTAAACAACTTCAGTTGGGCAATTTAGGAGCGCACCATTCAAGTCAAGCACATTCAGACTATAATGAATAAAGTTTCGGCGTTGATCAATCCCTTAGGGATGCACTATGCACTCGATTTCACTAAGTATCGTTGGAGGTGATTGAAAGCACATCTGGCCTTTACTCGCTGTGGCCTACCGATATATCGAGCCAATGCTGCTATCCTCCCAGAAAGTTTGGTAACAATTTACCGACCCCGAAGGGATGGAGGACTTGTTGGGCCAAGGTTGCTGGAATCGATCCCATGTGTGTTGCAGGGCGCCTCCGACCACTGCAAAAACGCGACCTTCCACTAAAACTATGAGTACATATTTATTTAAACGATCTTGCAAACTGAATTTGTTGACCCAATGCGAGGTTGGTATATGACTTCGTTGTCGTTGTTGTTGTTGTTGTTGTTGATGTTGTTGGTGGATGGCTGACGTTTCGGCAATTTCACCTTCCTCAAAGCTGCGCTGTTATAAGCCATCGACCAACAACACCAACAGCAACGACAACAACAACGATAACGACAACGAAGACCAATACGAACCTCGCATTGGCTCAACAAGATCAGTGTATAAGATCATATAAATAAATATATCATCTATGCCGAAGTTTACAGAAAGTCAGTTTTTTGAGTTACTATGAGTAGAGTGATTCGAAACTACGTTCGCCTACCGTGAATCTATCGCTTTTAAATATTCTCCAACGACCCTGAATTGTAAGTCCATCAGAAGAGCACAACGCGTCGCCGGACGGAGGTGACGATGATCAACATAGTAGTCCTGTATTGTCATACAAATCGTTTCAGTAGCAGAACACCCCACAAGCCTAAAGATAATTAGCAGCACATAAAACAAGGCAATTTTCTTGAAGAAACTGCTCGAAACAGTGAAGTCACCATTTTTTCGAAAATAATTCGGCAAGGTGTGGACGCAAATCTTCACAGATCTCCTCAAGGAGAAAATTGACCCTAAAATTACAGCATAGTAGAGCGCTTTAAATCAATTACAACCTTTGACACAAGATTAGCTCCTGGGCAACAACAGAAATAACACTTGCGTTCTTAACTCTTTCTAGAAGAGGCTGGTTTTTGACAACCGACGAAAATTTTATGATAGAAATTATTTCAGGAGTTCAGATTCTTAACATGAATTTTATAGAATCATAGAAGACTTTTTCCCACCGCATAAATCGCATTTATAAGTTTTATACAGTGCTCGTTAAAATTTAAATGTGCTAAGAATGAGGAATTTCAAGGAATGAAAAAAATGAACTAAGGGAATACACGTCAGGGTCTAGAAAATCAGAATTCCTTCGTGCTATATTAAGAGAAGTTTTATCCTGTAGGTAGACAAAAATCTACAAACTCAAATAGTTCTTACTTCAATTGGTAAAATTCACTACGAGCTCAGATATGTTGACTTAAAGTTGAAGACGGGCCACTATTTTCGCATCCTACGCTTCAAGCAGAGGTAAGCTTAGGGAGTGAGGATTAAAACAACTATCAATGAAGAACTTGAACTTACGCCACTCCTACGGCACTATTCCATCTTGTGTTCAGTCGGTCAATGTTGTCTATGATTTGCTGACGCCCTATTGCTCTTCGACCAGCAACAAAACTGTCTTGTTGCTCGTCACTTTCCATTGACAAACGCACCTAAACAGACGGAAGTCAACTAGAATTTAGGAAAATTATTTAGATCATAGCAACACCAAATTTGAATTCGAAGAGCTTTTAGACCGCTTCGTCCAAACACTATTTATGAAGGATAACTAGTTCAAAGGGGCGTGTGCAGCGCAGTAGTCGGAGGCGCCCTGCAATGCACATGGGATCGATCTCGGCACCCAGGCTCGCGAAGAGTTCCATCCCTCCGGAACCGCCAAATCGATACCAAACTTGTCTGAATGATAGCAGCACTGGCTGGATACATCAGTAGACTACCGCGAGTCACTGTAAAGACCAAATATGCACTCAATCACCTCCGACGATGTTTCATGAAGTCGAATGTATGGAGTATCCCTCAGGAATTGATCAACGCTGAGAGTTTTATCCTTTTATCCTTTAACTAGTTCACATATAATGGAGGAAAATAATTAAACCATTCGTGGCAACGCTTTTGTTAGACCTGTAGTAATGAACTAAGCGTCACTACCAACTATTATGGAATCACTGAGCAGAATCTATAAAGTTGCGCCACACTAACTTCATATCACTCATTTTTAGACAATGGACTCATCTTTATCCATTTTGATCTGTACCAGTCTCTCTTATAATAAGAATTCAAGAAGTTCTATCAGCATCTTTGCATGAAAATATATAAAACACCCATGTAAACTTTATAATAAATTGACCTGTTGCATGTATCTGTCTGTGGATTCAATACAAGTCTGCAAGTTGTTTGCAATTGCTATCTAAATATAACAAATACATTCAGTTCACTTCGAAAGAATCCCGAGAAAGATCTCAACACTTAAAAAAACACTAACCATGGTAGACGTGAATTCCCGAAAATTATTCCGGTTTTCAAAATACTTGTTACGATAAGAAGTAAATGCGTCTGAAACGCTCAGGAGATTGCAAAATTTTTTGGTACACCACGAAAGTTTTCCCACCTTTATATCGATTAGCGAAGGCAAAAAATTCTTCTATTGCCAAATTTATGACGCTTGGAATCACTTCGATACTCACTTCTTTGGCAAGTGTTACCTTAAAATTACTGAAGAGATAACTAAGCCGAATTCAAGTTAAAGCATTTACACAAAGAAGTGCACACTTTATACTAACAATAAAGATCTTAAGAAAAACAATACAGCAACGGGGAGCGCAAAATATTCCACAACACCTATATATTCTTCACCCTGGCGTCAAAAGAAAACACACTCGCTCGCAACGAAACGAAAAATGTGCTGAAATTTCGCCCATATCCTATGCAACAGCTGATGACAAAAAGTTAAAACCCAAAATATCTACAGAAATAGTGTAATTCGACGGAATATGCAGCAGTCAATGAAATCTCGTGAAAACATCCCGTTGAAAATTTTTTGCCTTGCACTTTTCTAGCAATCATGATACTTTATGGCGCTTGTGTAGCGCATTGGTCAGAGGCACCCTGCAATACACATGGGATCGTTCCCTATGTCCCAGCCTCACCAAGCCTTCCATCCCTCCAGAGTCGGCAAATTGATATGAGACTTCTCTGGGAGGATAGCAGCCCTGGGTAAATACATCGGCAGGCCACCGCAAGTCATTGTAAAGGCCAGATATGCATTCAATCACTTCCAACGATGCCCAATGACGTCGAATGTACTGCGCATCCTCCAGGGATTGATCAACGCCGAGTGTGTTTAGCTTTTTTATCACTAATAAAAACACCACGGCAGACAACTTGCTAATTTCGGACTTTAAAACAAGATTTTTGGGTTTGTTTAGAATGGAATTTCAAAACTAGAGCATTTCGAGAATTCAGTAACAAGGCATGGAGAAGAGTAAGTCGCAGAGATACCGTATCTCTCAGCATTCCAAACATAATGTTGGGTAAACTCGTATAAAAGTAACCAAAATTGTCCTCATCCGGTCGCACATGCTTATTCCAATCCTGCAACATCGTTGTCAAAAAATGGTTGACGAAAGACAGAGGAGTCATGCAAAAGCCCTACATCTTTTTCAGCACTCAATGCTTTTTCTAGCCAATTCTTCATATCATTTCGTGTCATGTCTATGAAACTGCAAATAGTAGACATTAAAATATGGGAATAGCTAGTACAAGATTATGAAGTGCAATGAAAGAATGTTTTTCAAAGAAAGTCCTACCTGTTATATAACGAGCTCAATGAAGATCTCGATAGTACAGGATTATCTTCTAACAGGGCAGATGCGTTAATCTGCAGACGTCTGTTTCCCAATAGTTCTTCTCCGCTGTAATAATAAAATAAAATAAAAGCAAACTGCAGATTCTTAACAGTGTTAAGGCTATAAAAAGATAGTACCAAGAAGTAATGAATGTCTTATGTAATCCACCTTCTACCCCCGTTTGGTAAGCTTGTATTGTTTTTGTATTGTTAACGCATTGCTGATGAACGTTTACCTACTTAGATACTTGGACGGCCCGTTCTCACCGCCTGTGGAAACCACAGCATAATTTCTGTCTTTTCAGAGTTTTGCTGGTTTAGCCATTGTGGTTTCCAGTAATCCTGAGGTCAGAGTGGCCAAAGTTTGCCCCAGCTCGTCACCACGACAGGCAGTCGCCACTCTTGTGGATCAGGAGATTTGCCACCATACGACTAGTTTGGTACCAGGACGGTGACAGATCCTGGTATTAGTTTAATCCTAGCTGGGCTTCCTGATGGATACGCCGGATCTTTCTTAGATTGGGAGACCCTACTGGGGGGACGAATTCCCCCGCACTGCCCGACACCGATAAACATCTCCCAGCCACGATGAGTCAATAAACCATTGTGAGGGATGAGTATTTACCAGACAAAAATTAAGCATTAACTGTTGTCAAACCAAAACTGTCCAGAGTAGTTGGAACTTTACCCATAAGTCTGTATCCAGCTTAGCAACTGAACAAGTTCACTCTTTTCCAACCGTTCTGCTGCTATTTCTCGAAGCTGTAAAGTAGCTAAATATCTATTTGCTAGAAAAAAAAAGATTTCTTCAAAAACGAACCCGCTTGCATATACAATTATGATACATGTGAACAAATCTATCATAAATCTGATAATCTGGCGGGAAGCATGGAACGGCAGCACGTGCCAGCTGCAAGTCGTCGACAATCACTTTTCGACACACTTCCAGATATCTAATGAAAAAATGATACATAAAACGAAAGTAAAGGTGGAACGAATGAAAATTTCGCCAAACCTTGCCAGCCAAGCCTTGTTCAAAGTACGGTCTTCTAATTGATTCCCTTCAACGCGACTCCATACAGTCTTTTCAAGCACCTGAAATCCACAATAAATAAAACTTTTCTTTTAAAAACGACTCGATATATACACTTAAGTATATGTTTGTACATGTAAGCATATATATACGTATATGTATGTATATATATATATATATATATATATATACGATACGTATATGTATATGAAAAAGTTCTGTAAGTAATCCAAGGTTTGAAACTTTATTACCCTTTAATTAGTAATTATTTTTCTCGAACACCCCACTTTTTGTACCACTACTAAGCTTGTTTTGTAGACTTTCGCTTTGAATAATTGAACCATAATATAAACCGTCTTTTTGAAAAGTCTACAGGTCAGAACCAGGCATCATATTGGTCGGATGCCAACATCTCTTGCATTCGGTTGGTTTCCTAGCATCCATCGTTCACGAAAGTGAATTTTTTTGAGCATGAGTTCGATTGCTGCTTGACGGTGATTGTCGTCTTAGTTATGAACATCAATGAGTTCCAGTCGGGTTGGTCCTCCCTGGAATTCTGGGTTAGCGTTGACAGCAGCGTTTTCAAGTCACTACGACCAGTAGCATTTATGGATCGGAAACAGCTTTTCCAAAATAAGGTAGAGGATGGAGACTCACAAGTGAGTTTCAAGGAGTGAATTGCTCTCAGAAAGAGCTGGTAGAAATTTTCCGACGCCCAAGAGATGTGAAGCAAGGGAGCCAAACGCGGAGAGGCAACAGTGCCTGAGTAGGCTTGGTCTCTCACATAATGAACAGGAACACTACTACTGACCGCCCACCAGTTTACTTTCACGAACACAAACCTGATCGTAATGCGGCGTAAACACCGGTATGTTTGGGAGGAAACGTGTGCAAAACTGTTCGAGAACTTGCAGTAGAACTCCGCTTAAGCATCTCAACAGTTTCGGCTCAACTAAAGAAGACTTCAAAATCGAAGAAGCTCGACAAATGAGTGCCGCACGAATCGAAAGACAATCACAAAAATCGCCGTTTTAAGCTATCGTCGGCAGTTCTTCTGCGCAATGACAACGAACCGTTTTTCTACAGTATTCTGGTGTCTGACGAAAAATGCAACTTCTATGACAAAGGTGAAGTGCACCATAAGATGGTCAAACGCAGCGTTTGGTGGTCTGATACTTGTTAGACCCACCACAGTTTCCCGAATACCAGGTGAAACAATTGCGGTGACGATGTGCGTCAAACAAATTAACGAAATGCATAAGAAACTTCGATGACTGTGTCTGGCATTGATTAGCAGGAAGGGATCAACCCTCCCAAGGATAACTCGCAACCACAAGTCGCACAACTCACTCTCTAAAGGGTGAACGAGCACCGCTCCTAAGCTCATTCACCACAGTCAAGGGAGCTCTCGCCTACCGACTTCCACTTTGTCAAGCATTCCGTCAGCTTTCTGAGCGAGAAATGCTTCAGAAACCAAGATGAAGCAGTAACTGCCTTCAACGACTTCATCGTCTCCGGAACACCAGTGTTCTATGCAGCAGAAACACAAAGACTTGTTTCTTGGTGGCAAAAATGTGTTCACATAGTAAATATTCAGATTAATAAAGTTTATTCTAAGACCAGAAATGCCACTTCAAAGATAGAGGCTGAAATGATCTCCGAACAATCTAATATGTATATATCCATAGACTAGCCTCGAAAGTTTTCTTCCTCCAGTTTCGTGGTCGACCAGGTGGCATGAATGCATTATCACGACTTTTCTTTTCCACATAATACTTATCGATTCTAAAAAATTCCATTCTTACATAGCTTTTTTACTTTTTTGCACTTTCTTCCAACATATATCCTCGATGAAAAAATAAGAAATGACCGTTCTTCACGTTCGACAATTCGGATACAAGAGACCAGCTCTTGTGGTCCATTGCCACTTTCACTACCCTTCACCATCTCTAGAGCACGACCAATAACAAACCACATATTACTGCTCAGATCGGTTACCAATTCGTCCACTTTTATGAAGAATGTTATCAGAAGCTGAAAGCATAGGTTTAGAAAGAAACGTTCAACGAAGTCTATTAATACAAATCAAACTAACATTTTTCTCATAGTCTTTATTTGAGGAGTCAGACTTATGCACTTCGAATAATAGCTCGTCCCTAGCCAATTCCAAATCCATAATACTTTAAACAATTAATAACTTAATAAAGTAAGTCAGCGCAGCCTTATGCAGCCAAGTGAAAAAATAACATGATAGGACGAACAAACATAAATTTCACAATCTAACAAAAAAAATTAACAAACCTCTTATGAGCTACAAGTAATTTCCCTTGGTCCAGAGCTAATTTTGTGTCGTGAATCGTGCGATTTATGTTGAAGATGTGCTTTAAATTCTCCATAGCGGCAGCATACTGTCCTGAACACTTTATTTTTTTGCTCACATATTTCGAAGCTACCAAACCTTGCTGAAACTTTTGAGGTAGCAAGGATGGTATTTCAACATAACAGTATTTCCAGACTAGACTTAGATTAGAAAATAGCTGAATAATCGCTGTATAAAGAATATAGCTCTTGGCGATGATCAATCCCTTAGGGATGCGCCATGTAATCGACTTCATTAAGAATTGTTTGGAGGAGATTGAATGCAAATCTAGCGTTTACAATGAATCGCAGTGGCCTAACGATGTATCGAACCAGTGCTACTATCAACCCTGACAAGTCTGGCACCGTACCAGCTTGCCGAGCCCAGAGGAATGGAAGGCTTGGTGAGCCTTGGGTGGGTGGGGGATCGATCCCGGGTGTTTTGCAAAGCGCCTCAAACCACTGCGCTATACGCGTCCATAACTGCTGTAGATCACCACAAATACAACAGATTCGAAGTAGGCATTAGAAACTTAGTGACCTTTAACAAATAGATATTTTTAAGCAAATTTCAATTGCATAACCAATTAGAGATTAAACAGTGTTGGAAAATATGATATTAAGAGGTAAAGAAAGTATTCAAGAAGAAAAGAGCAGTGCTGCGAACAAACCGTGACGTGCATTAGCGTCTCTCAACTCTCTCATCTTTTCTCTTAGCTGAGGGAAGGGCGCTAAACGTTGATGAATGGCCGCAATTCTAAAACAAATATCTCTGCGCACACAAAAGTCAAATTAGTGAATGAACGGATCGTAAAGGAAACCCTGTTTCGATGGAGTTGATATCTTCTGCAGCAGTATGCAGGTGTGCAACAGCAGATCGAATACCCTCCAACTGTGACTGAACACCCGTTCTTAGCATTGCTTCGACAGCAGCCTATATATTTGCCAATCACTTATTTGCCAGGCCGCCAATTCTACTGCAATAGTTTGCACTAATTAGCATATTAGCTACAGCATGAGTCATGTATCACTCGTAAATGGCCGAAAATAATCTATCACTTCAAGTACAAGGAAGTGTATCACAGCTCAGAGGGAATTTGATTGCTATACTGACAACTCCTAATTTTCTCCGGTTGCCTGCACCTCATTGTCCCCATGAGTCGCATGTGACTCAAGCCAGCCAACGCGCCTGTACCCCCATAAAACAACTCTCTTCTTTTGCTGCATTTTTCATGACACAACAGCATACATTATGCTGACGCCAGTACTTTATTCCATTGGATTCGTTTCATCGCATCCATCGTACACGAGGGTCTACGAATTTTATGCGCGGATTCGCAGCTTGGTTGAGGATTTAACTTCCATTATGTCTCGTTGAATTCTGATCCATTCGATTCCTCTGCAGTCCTAGAGTATTCGTCCAAGGATGATTACATATCTTGTGAATTTAAAGGAAATTTTCAGACAATCTGGTACCAATTACTCTTGATAGGTGCACTGGTACCACGTAGCATCACTTGCACTGCGCCACCGGCGCTCTCCACTGAAATTCACGCTTTGTAACCCCCTTTCTTGTCTTATTAGGAACTTGTTTATTCCTCGTGTCCTTATTCTAGATCTCTTATGTATATTTTCATTGTTTTAGAACGTATTCTACTCTTTTGTATAACAAAAAACAAGTCCACCACCAATCTACACTGTACTCAGAATGTAGGAGTTTTGTGAAGTATACACGGTATACTTCGACGTTTTTGTTTTTATATTCATTATTTCTATTTTTATCCCCATACTATACGATTAATCAACACATACTCTTTCATTGATTAATAACATGAGGTTGACAAGAAACCTTATTCGGCTAGCGTTTCGACACCTTCGCCTTCATCAGAGCCGAATTGATCCAATTCGATTGTCCACAGCTGTTCCTTTTCCCAATGTCGGTCTTCATGATCGCATGGAGTCGAATCCAATGGAATACCGCTCGAATGAAGTGATCTTACTTGGCAGTGCTCTGTTATATAGGACCGTTGTTGTTGACAGTGACTGTCTTTTGATAACCGTTTGTTTTTCTTCGGACAATCCATTCTGCAGTAGTCGGTATCAACATCCGCTAGAACAGAGCGTAACGATATCTCAAAAGCCGATTTTCATTTAACCTCGTCATGAATGCTCAGCACACAGTCCTTACTTTTTCGATCAATTTATTTTATTTCACTTTAATACTTCATTTTTTCCCATTTTCTCCTTTTCTTATCAACCTTGTGTCAGATTACCAACGAGAAATACATAATTCCTTACATTTGAGCATCTTCACGAGGTGCTGTCCTATTTTTTAATTACAAATAAACCGACTTTTCGTCGGATTCCACCTTCCTCAGAGTCTGGAAAGGTCAAGTTGACATGATAGCTTGCGAAAGTTTTGCAGCTTCAGATTCGGTTCCTACGTACTTGGAATTTCAATTTTATTGCTTACTTCTGGATCGCTTTTGACAGTTAAGCCATTCCTACGCATAATTTTCTCTAACGCAGCATTAATTCAAGTATATTTCTCAACAAATTATACAACGATAATCACAACCTTCTTCCTGTCAGCTCTTTTACGCATCTGTGGTAGCTTCTCAAGCTGGTCTGGTCTTTGAAGCAAAGATGCGATTTGCTCCAGAGCAGCTTCAAATCCGTTGTCGTCCATGCTGCAACAGTTCGACTGTCCCTCTAGACAGACCAATTAAATGAAACTCAACGCATGCACTTGCAATGTCGAATGATATTAAATAGAGACATGCGTACTCTCTCACTAAACCGTAAAAGGAAATTAAATTATCAGAAATTTATTGCTAGAAACAAATAAAAATTTCGGGTTGGACAAAGTATCAACTTAGAAAAAACACCTGAACGTTGACAAAGGACGAAATAACGCAGGAATTGGAGAAACATATGAAGATATAAAGAAGTGCATTAACACGAATAACATTTATGGAAGGCAAGTGGGATCACAAGTGAGTCTAATTACAATTCTTCCCTAATGGTAGCCCCAGCACCGGTATACTGTTGGCCTTCCAATAAGATCTAAAATAATGTAGTAACACGGCGAAAAAATCGTATATGCATAAGCAAACAATTTTTAGGACCTCAGTAACTTGAGCTTGTTTGAGTAAAAAATCTTTAGCCTCGAACGCCTGCGATCCATCCCGGAACATAAAAATAGCTCGATCATCATCAATCAGCACAGTCTAAACTATAGTATGATAAGAACCACTTTCTATATTCCCTACTATGAACCATTTAATTCTTGACAAAAATTTTTAAACAAACGTGGGATAGGATATGAAACGAGTTCACGATGGAAAGATTTTTGAACAACTATTAGTCATTTCAATGCTTTTCATCAATAAGCAGACACGAGGTTGTTAATATAGAATTTATTAGAACACAATTGCTGACGTTTCGGCGGTTTCGCCTTCTTCAGAGCCTGGAAAGGTCAAATTGAGATGTGATCTACTCAGCAAACACTTTCATAACCCTAGCAGATAAAACTTGATAAATCGATTTGCATTCGCATAAGAAAGAGCTTCATTCAAACACCTACCGTTTATTTGTTGTAAGTATTTAAGTTAGTTGGTGGATAGCCGCCGCACAGAGTAATACA
>UYYA01000885.1:0-28947 GCA_900624975.1 Angiostrongylus costaricensis | reverse complement strand
AAAGTGATTGAAATCTTGGTTTAGAGTTTTTTTGCTTGGTTATGGAGGCGTCTGGCCGAGTAGATTGCTATCAACTTGACCTTTCCAGGCTCTGAGGAAGGCGAAATCAGCCGAAACGTCAATTTAATCGTGAACAAAGAATAATAACACCTCGCGTTTGCTCAACAAAAATACGAAGAAAATTACTTGATCAATGCCGAGGTTAATAGAAAGCCGGTCGTGGCAGTTAAATTTTCAGTGTTTTGTCCATTTTCGCGAGTCGAGTAAGCAAGTGAACATTCATAACTTCAAAGTTTTATTATATTTTGTACCTGTTTCCAGTTCTGTTGCAACTGAAATAGCACAGGTGCATATGGTGAGTTTGTCGCTTGTTGACTGGAAATCAAGTCGCTTTGTATTGCATTCTGAAACATACTGAATATCAGATACAAAATCTGCAATTATGCTTTTCAATTAGTATTCATAACTTCAGTGCTGGGACAGAGTTGCAGCAAACCGAGAAGCGATCAGAAACCAATGAACATTTCCTCATTGTTTGATTCGTTCTGTTAATTTTGAAAACGAACTCTGATTTAAGTTCAATGTGGATAAATTGTGTTCTTTCTTTCAGTGACAATCCAGTATGAGTTTTCTATAGTATTAGTGAAAAATATTTTTATGTCAATGTCAAGTTTTTGGTTTACTGCCTACCACTACTTTTCACTATA
The DNA here is from genome assembly GCA_900624975.1 of Angiostrongylus costaricensis. Lineage (NCBI taxonomy): Eukaryota > Metazoa > Nematoda > Chromadorea > Rhabditida > Metastrongylidae > Angiostrongylus > Angiostrongylus costaricensis. The sequence goes on along the minus strand of UYYA01000885.1, from coordinate 28,240 downwards.
GGTTATTGTATTTGATACAACCACAATGATGCTGAGATATTTGCAAAACTCCGGACCGCAGATGTCTGCGGTGGAGAGCGAACACGGTATTACCCTTTCTGGGGGCTAACGCTTTCACGACTGCACCACGGGGGTCCTTCGTTTCGAATGTCTCTCAACTGGTTTTTAATTGATCAGTGTCATCAGCAATCATCTGTCAATCCTACTGACGGGTAATAGCGCGTTCGCGTCCGCCACAGATAGCTGCGGTACGGAGTTTTGCGAATATCTCAGCATCATTGCGGTTGTATCACTCTTTTTTGTCATTTTGGCTTTACAGCCTCATTATCGTCAAAATTTCTTAGATTCCAGTTGCATATCTCACAAAAACTTCCACTAATGCTTCTAAAGATAAAAACTGATTTTTAGGAAACAGCCCTTCATCAGTGACTTCAGTTCGATTCAATCTAAATATTGGTTTTAAGAAAAGAATCCGTACATAGTACTGAGCCTGGTTGTAAATCGGAGTAGTAGTTGTGTCGAATTGTTTAACTACAGGAGCAGAGTACTGCCAATTGTTGTTGAATGTGTGGTAGTTGGTATGCACCAACGATTCCTCACGATTAAGAGGAATGAGTGTAGGTAGAAGCCGAGAACCCTAAAAAAGCATCTTTTTTGCACCAACGAGGTGATAGCTGGAATAGTTTTTGTTAATATTCTTGGAAAGATATGAGAAAGATTTTTCGACCACAGAAAATTCTCCTATAAGCTTTTTAACCATTTATAACTTACTTCGATTTTTGCTGTAATAATTCAGCGATACATGACGACGTAGACACATTATGAATTGAAGGGCTTGATTAGACGGACCACCTGGTAAGTCCACTACCAAACCTGGTACAACTGATGACCAGAAATTTCTTATAATGCGTCCATTGTAATGCGAACGAAGAAAGTACGGAAGAAAAATAAATAGTGTTGTTTCTGCATTATTAAGCCTCAAACACAAATTGGGAACTCAGAAAGACTGATAACACCCACTTACCCATTCTTGTGAATGCGCAGGGTATTACCAGTATCACCTTTAGTCCGTTGATCGTCGGGTGACTCGAGCGGGTGCCAGTAAATCTTCCACTTTTCCTTGTCGCGTGCAAGAGTATCCCAGTGGGTTCTGCTCGTCTTAGGGGCCCGTTGAGCATCATATCTCTCTTCTAGGTTTTTCGTGAAGAACTCTGACCATCGGGCCGGTGATCTTTCTGCAGTGTGTTTGACATGTCGAGGAATCCAGTCACTAACGGCTCTTGTCCCTTGCTTGTCATTCATACGCATTACGTGTCCGGCCCACCTTATCTTCGACTGTTTGGCGTACAGAAAGGCATCTTTGATTTTGAATCGTTGACGCAGGTCGGGGCTTCGAATCCCTTTCCTTATTTGCGTAGGGTTAGATAATGTTCAGCTACCCATAAACAGTGAGACTTTTCCATCCATAAGCCCTAGCAACTTTTTAGCACAGCCATCTCTGGATAATGAAGAGAATCGCCTTGATCAGCATTCAACGATATTCGTGAGGAAAATCAAAAATTCGCAGGCAGTAACCGAATCCAAAAGGAAGCTCGAAGGATTTTGTGGATAATGGATCTAAGGAAACGAATCGAATGGAAAAAGTGCTGGGATCCACATGCTATGAAGGTCGGGTCATGTAGAAAAAGAACAAACTTGGGTAACATTCTAGATCGAAAGATCGTTGCAATACAATATTAATTGGTGTAGGAAGAATCTGTCGGCCATATTGATCTTGCTGCGCCTCATGGTCCGTTATATCTTACATCATTTTATAGATAAGAAGTAATGCCATAAAGACTAGATGTGTTGACACTAATCTCAAGTAGGAAACGGTCTGATGTCAGCACCCCTGCTACTTTAACATTTCTACTAATCTCGCCGTTAATGTGAAATCATAAAATTACGCACGTAATGAAACACTTTGATCAAACAGGGAGAACGATACGTTCCACTTCGACTTAAGGAGTTAGCTAAATTGCAATAGACGCTAGAGTATCTACTGCCATTGAAGGTTTGAAAGAATTCATGACGAATTCGCTGACAGACATAAGTACTGTGATTTCCAACACCTTTAAGGCTCGACTTTAATCATGACCAAATCATCTGAACGAGGTTGTTGTGCATAAATACTGCGCTTTCATTATCCAAGATGTAATAGCTAAACATTGAAAGATCGAGAAAAGGCTCTTCAATCTGATCAAAGTTTTTCTTTGAATATGTCTTTGTGTATCTACAAGTGCTGGGAAGAGAGTAAAGCCTCCTCTTGTTGACGTATTCCACTAGTTTGTAAAATTTTATTCAAATACTATTTTTATTAACTCTTTTGTTTACTGTATATTATTATTTTCTCACAGCAGGATTCGATGTAAAATACTACCGCTATGGTATTGAGATATTTGCAAAACTTGAACCACAGGACAGATCCAAACCCACGATTACCCCTTCCGAGTGCTCACGTATTAACCAGTGCACCTCTGAGGCCCTTATTTTGCAATTTTCCCGGCCACTATTATGTTTAATCGCGATCATACGTTCGAATCTGACCTGGTGTCCAAGTTTTGCAAATATCTCAGCTTTATACTAGTTTATTACCTTTTTACTTATTTTTACTTTTACTTAAATGAGTTTAAAGCTGACCTCGAATAGTAATGGATTTGCGGTCATGCGAAATCCATGGAAAGGCTGAGCAGTGGTATAGGTGAATGTTAGTGGTTCGCTCGTCAACCGACCTCAAGTATCATTTCTTTAGAAATTGGTCATTCACCAACAGTTCTTCATTAGTGGATAATGTTATACTTCCAAAGACATCAGTTTGAAGAATTATTCGATGTTTTGAACAGAAACTTTGTTTTATTCTCATTCGATGTATATTTGTTGTTTTATCATTATTTAAAGGTTGCGTGTGACGTAGCGGTTGGAGGCGCCATTGCGACACACACGTGGAATCGATCCCCGCGCCCCTGGCCCACCAAGCCTTCCATCCCTCCGGGTCGGCAAATTGGAGCCAGACTTGTCTGGGAGGATAGCAGCACTGGCTCGATACATCGGTAGGCCACCGCGAGTCATTGTTAGAGCCAGATATGCATTCATTCACCTCCAACGATATTTAAGGAAGTCGAATGCATGGCGCATCCCTCAAGGATTGATCAACACCGAGAGCTCTTTTAGCTTTTATCATTCTACTAACAACAGAAAATTCCTTAAAAGAATTTCTTTCGAAACCAATGAGATGAAAATTAAAGTGGTACACACTTTGTAATGTTGATGTCAGAAAAGTCTGATGAATCAAATGAGTTATCTAAATCGTATATCTCTCAATCTCGTCTATCAATCGTCAATCTTGTGTTCGTTCATGATGTTTTTAAAAAAACTATTCGCTCACCATCAAATATGGGCACTACGCCGGTCATCAATTGACGTTTCACGACAGGGCTCGATTGAACAGCGGTGGCAATAGTGTAGAAAACGACGAAACTAGGAAGGACTTGAAATTAACGTCATTATTATTGCTAATTACCCCAAACGGCGACAGTTTAGTGACAGTGGCGCAGTTCATCACTAGCACGCTGTTGGTTCGATTCCACATCAAGGTCACGAAGCCTTTCGTACATCCATTCGGGCTGGAGAAATTGGTACCAGGTTAGTGTGGGTGAAGCTCACTTTTTGCCATCCAAGGGGAGCGCTCTAGCATGGCCATCTGACGATTCTACATGTTCAGAGACAAATAAAAATAAAGTACACAAGGTTTGTTTTATTTCTGGAATATGGTTAAGTTGCGGTTTGATTACTATCGGTTCGTTTGCCCCATTGGCCATAAAACAACATGGCTGTGCTGCAAAAATACTTGAAACTGATATAGAGGCCAGTTGTTTTAGATGCCTTAGTTTTGAAATAATGAATAGTATAGAATCTATCAAAAACTTGATGAATTATCTGTTTACTTTTTTAAGGACTCTGCTTTACATGTTGAGCTTTCTGCATTTTCCTCTATTCGATTCGCTTCCTCGTATCTCACTCCACACCTCACTCCACGAATTTCTTGAAACTTCTTCCTGGATTCGGCCGATTCTTGAAGAATTTTCCTCTTCTTCAAAAATATTACTGAATTTCGTTGAGTAATGGTCAAATTGATTCTTCTCTCAATCCTTGGATAACTGTGCTAGGGTGCTGCTATATCCTTATTAAAAAGAATTGCCAGCTTTTGTGGGCTAGGAAGACAGACAGAGAGAGAGGGAGGGTCAGGCGATCGTAAACTAATTTGGTACCGGTTTGCAAATCCCGGAGGGATGGAAGGTTTGGTGAGCATAGAGTAGAGCAAGATCGAACAACAGCATTGCTCGTGGTGAACGGCATCGCTAGCACTATGAAATCTACACACTGAAATATTAGTGATCACCCTAAAAACCGACTGTCGTTAAACCTCAGTGAGAATAATCAATGAATTTTTACGTCACTGAGCTAAGGAGAAGCAAGCGTAAAAAACAAATATTCGGTTAACTTTCCAGTGCCTTCGCGTTCTTCAGTGCCGTGTTGACCCGAGTCTTGTGATCCCAGGTTAGTCCTTGTCGCGATGTGAGTGTTCATTGTCGCATCGGGTCGAATCCAGTAGGGCGAACACCGATCGAATGGAGAGCTCCACCAGGTATTGGTAACACTAATTTTTTTAAAAGTTTAAATGCCGAAGTTTGAAAGAACAGAAGCTCACTCTGGTGAAGGTTTCCAGTTCTTAGTATTTGGTTAAATTCACATAACACTGAGTTTCTACAATCTTTCTGCAACGTCCCATTAAGTATCAATTTTTAGAATAATTATTTGATGTCTTAACGCAGAGTTATTATTGCAACTGACACGCTTTCGCTACCGTTTTAGCTCATTCTACCTTTCCCAAAGCTTGAAAGGACCAACTAAGAGTTGTACCACGAATGCCAACAGCGTAGAAGAACTCATTTTGACAATAGCAAATCTTTACGCAGGCCATTAGTATCGGTGACCCTTTGCGGTTACGATCTCAAAACGGCATGGCACGAAGTTTTGGAGTGGCAGGAAAAAAGCCTCTTCAACCGGTGCAGTATCAATCGAGCAGGTGTCCTTCTAAGGTCCGCACGGCTGCTTAAGACAGGCAGGTAGAATAAAAGTAATTCTAGGTACATTAAAAGCATGTCCAATGTATTTTTTGTTAGGTGAAAGGTAGTGGCATAGAGATCGTTGAGGTTGGTCTCGTCATAATCTCAGTGCTTGCTTCCCCTGCGACGACAATCGCTCCGAACGGTTTCTCGTTCCTCTACCAGAAGTTTCATGAAAAACGCATCTAATCAAGTACGAGACACTTCGTAACTTACCTTATCATATCTAGAAGCATATTATTTCGTTAGTCGTTCCTGAAATAAGGACAGATACTTGGTCTATTCGGGGGATATTTTCGCTCTTTTTCAATATTTTTTGCAAAGCTCGTGATAACTTGAAAGACTAATTTTTTATAGATCTCGACCTTTAACCACATTTATTCTACAATGTCTTACGTTTTTATAACTTTTGTCTTCTTCAAAACTTATTGAGATGAAATAAATTTCCCTCACAGTCAAAGAAATATCGGTACAACTATAAAGCGGAGCTCCGAACAAAAGTGTCAGGCATAGCCAGATACCATTGCAAACACCCATTCTGATAAAATTGGAACCATCAAAGTTCATAAGAGATAAAAAATGCATAATTGATAACAAATATAACCATTCGGATAAAAAATTTTTTCCATATATGAGCTTACATGTGGTTACCGATCGACCTTTGATATGTCTCCTAAGTTTTTGCTCCCAATTCGACCCCATTAAGCACCTTGTCACAAAGCGTAATAAAAGAAGAGCAATTCTTTGCATTCTTGTTGAGCAAACGCGAGGTGTTATTTTATTCTTTATTCAAGAAAAGGCTGACGTTTCGGCGGATTTCGCTTTCCTCAGAGTCTGAAAAGGTCAAGTTGACCGCAATCTATTTGGCCAAACTCCTCCAAAACCAAACAGAGAAAAATTTCAATCAAATTGGACACAGAGCAGCTTCATTGGCGAAACAGGTAGACCACTCTGTGTCTGCGTGAAAGAGCACCTAGTCGGTAAACGTAAACCACTATGCACGTATAGAAGCGATGGACATAACGAGGAGGGCTGTGAAGTACGGCTCACGATCCTTGCACAGGAATCCAAAACGCCAGCCCGCAAAACTCTCGAGGCGTTCTGGATTAATTCCAGAAATCCGAAAATAAACCGCAGGGAAGAATGCCGCATTATTACGCGTGATATTGGGCAGTATATAAGCCTGTTATTCTGATGAACGGGGCACATTACGCTTCCATGTGAATTCTGCGCGGTTGGTCTTCACACGACATACTCAGTGGAAGACTCATAGAAAGCGGTGAGTGTGCGGAGCTGTGTTCAATGTGATTGAAATCTTGGTTTAGAGTTTTCTCTGTTTGGTTATGGAGGTGTTTGGCCAAATAGATTGCTATCAACTTGACCTTTCTAGGCTCTGAGGAAGGCGAAATCCACCGAAACATCAGCTTATTCGTGAATAAAGAATAAAATAACACCTCGCGTTTGCTCAACAAGAATAAGAAGAATTACTTGATGAATGCCGTGGTTAATAGAAAGTCGGTCGTGGGATTTAAAAGGATAGCGTTCAGCGCAGATCATTCCTTGAAGGATACGACGTGCATCTAGCTTTATCAAGCATAGTTAGAGGTGATTGAGTGCATATTTAGCTCGTATAAGGGCTTGTGGTCGCCATCGACATGAAAAATCAGTGGTTTTATCTTCCCAAACAAGTTAAATATCAATTTGCTAACTCCAGAGGCACAGGAGTGATGGTAAACTGCTATTCGGAACTGAGCAACCATTGTCCTATAGGTGCAATGACTGTTCTTTGACATAGATGACGTTCTAAAGCAACTTTTCAAATTCCCCACTATTAACATAGAAAGTTCAGCTACAATCTCACACCAAAAGTGTGGTGCCTGGAAAGGTTTCTGAGCCAATGCGGGGTCCATTACGGCTTGTTTGTCTCTATAGCCGATCTTCTGCTGAGAAACACAGAAATTATTACAAGAAATTGAAAAATTCAAGGGTAAAGTTAGTCGGTACAGCGGTTTTAGAACCGTCGGTCATTTTTTAAACTCCTTCATCTACAGTTGATATTAAAGTGTTTTCTTCTATAGTTATCTATTATGCAGGCCTGCAACATGATTTAACCTGGTGATGGTTTAACCCCATTAATACAATCGTATGTCGAAGATGGACCCATCACCACATTTGCAGGTAGAAATATTGTTGGCTTCATTTTCGTCCGCTTTAGGCGAACTTATATGAATAAATCTTTTGGATTGCTGAGTAAACAGGGACTCTTTACGGACTAAATCTGAGGAAAACAGGAAAAAACTGTGTTCGTTTTTCAGCTCTAGGTTGTGTTTCTCCAAAAACAGTACTATTACAAGGGCATCTCAAGTTATACTTGTCTCACAATTCTTATCTGTTATGTTGCGAAATATAACTCGTAGGAAATGCTGAGATATTTGCAAAACACCGGACCACAGGTGTATGCAATGGAGAACGAACACGCGCTGTTGTCCTTACCGGGGAGCAGCGCACTTCACCGCTACACCATCCGGGTCCTTCGCTTTGCGTGTATCTGTTAGTTCGTCAAAAATCGAAAATCGATTAATTCGAACCTTCAAGAAGACATTTCTAATCGTTGCGAGCTAGTACTAGTCGGTGTGGGATACAGAAGACGAGCTACGTCCCCAAAAAAGGCACCATGTTTGGCGCGATGTTGTTTCTCTAAGCATTTCTGATAGAAAAAGCAGTACTGATGCACAAAAACACTTTAAAAGTTGGATTTAAAGATATTGGCGATATTGGTCCACGGGTAAAAGATCACCTTACTTTCTCATAGTAATATGTCTACCTATACGTAAGTGTTAACATTCCACTTCTCACCACATACCAGACCTCATGAGTGATCGAAATTTTGAGTTCAGCAACATGCCGTGTAAAAAAGATTGAATGCAGGAACGTAATGATAATGCTTCTGAAATTAAAATTTCGGTTCTAAGAAAAGGAGAGCGTGTAGCGCAGTGGTTGGAGACACCTGAAATACACACCGGATCAGGCCACTCGCCCAGAGAACCACCAAGCCGTGCATCCTTCCGTGGTTGGTAAATTAGTACTAGACTTGTCTGAAAGTTCTTCTCCTAACAAAAGTGCAACACTAATCACCAGTTTGCACAGTTCCAAACACGATTTCTATGCTTGCTATAACTCTCGGGAGAGAGCGCGCTCGTAAGAGACACACGTGAGCTAATTCCCTATTTGAAATAGGTTTCTAAACTGAGATAGACCCATAACCGTGAAAACCTGGTGAGGGTGCTCTCATCTCCTACATCTTCTAAATTTTGTTGTTTGCGAAGAAGGCTTCAGGCTTAGCGCTTTACTTGTGGGCTTACGAAAGCATTTGATTAGACAAGTTGGTATATGAACGTCAGAGGCCGCAAAGAAAGAGTAATTCGCAGAGATTGCTCATTAACGATACTTGAACCATTAAAAAACCCTATCGAAGCGGCAAAAGAAAACAGTGAGCTTTTTAATAAAGTGAGGCAATTTAGCTAGTTTACGCATATTGCCAACATTTTCTCAATTTTAAAGCTTCGCAATGTGTTTTTATTACAGTTCCAAAAAATTTGTTTCTATTTGCTATTAATGGGTCGGATTGCGCAATGTTCGGAGGCGTCCTGCAACACACACCTGGGATCGAGCCCCGCGCTCTGGGTCCACCATGATCTCCATCGCTCTGGCGTCGGCAAATCGTTGCCAGACTTGTCTGGGAGGATAGCATCAGTGACTTGACACATCGGAAGGCCACCGCGAGTCGTTGTAAAGGCCAGATATGCATTCAATCACCTCCAAAAGATGCTTGATGCAGTCGCATGCATGGCGCATCCCTTAGGGATTGATCAACGCCTAGAGCTTTATCCTTTATCCTTTTATTTGATATTAATTTACTTATATAATATATTAATATTACTATACAAAAAAAGTTGAACGACACTCCTAATTAGAAAAAATTTCCTTCTCATCCATCGACTTGAGCACAATTTTTGTAATAAATGAAACAACAGCACTTAATAAAAAAGGAGGGGGACCTGTCTTAGCTTTCCAACACAATATTTGTAGTAAATTTCAACTATTATACTTTCATTTCTGTCCTTCTACACATGTCTTAACGAAACAGTATGGTATCCATTTGTTAAAAACGTCTAGAGATTTAGGTACTTTGATGTAGAATAATTAAGACAACTAGGAAGAAACACCACCTGTGAGAGACTGTTCAAGACGATGTACTACAGAAGCTAGACGACAGCCGAAATGTGGGTGAGGTCAGAGCAGTTGGTGGTGAGTTCTAGTTGGGAGGCAATAACACGATGGTGTTGGTATGTTTACTCCCGGCTTTCCACACCGTACACTCTTGTGGACACCGGCTTCTGCCAGCGGATTATGCTATTCGGGTCCACTTCGTAACCGCTTCACAACGAAGTCAACTTACTGATTAAAGCAGCCCAGTTTCCTGCTGACATGTCTCGCAACGCGACTGCTGACGCAAACGCCTTAAAAATTCATGGAAGGAGAAGGTAAAATCAACTGACCGCCATCAGATGTAGACAACTGTGAATAAAGTAGGAGATAAAATAAGATACAATAGTCAGGAAGACATTATAAACTTGTTTCCAAATTCGTTTTTAAGGAAAAATGTACTACTCACTGGTGGAAAATGAGAAAACAGAAAAACTTTTTTGGGTATCGGTTTTATCTAGAAAAAGCTCTTTTCGATCCACAAAGACCTGGCGACTGGATGTGGTGAAGTCCTAAGAATGCTTCCTCGGAGATTTACCAAGACCACAATGAAACTAAACTCAACCAGAATTCAAAGACATTTATAGAAAATACAAAGCTCTTAAGTGGCAGGCGAGCCCATACGCCGCTCGGGAGACCATGGTGGATGGGAGATTTAGTTGACGAAGCGAACCAAATAAGCGCTGAGATCCTAAAATATGTGATGAAAACTCATATAAATAAAACGTGAATAGCTTTTGAGTAAGTCATTGCTAACAACTTGACCTTTCCAGGCTCTGAAGAAGGCGAAATCCGCCGAAACGTCAGCTTATTCGTGAATAAAGAATAGTAACACCTCGCGTTTGCTCAACAAAAATACGAAGAAAATCACTTGATCAATGCCGAGGTTAATAGAAAGTCGGTCGTGGCAGTTAATCAGACTAGTATTTTCGAGAAGTCAATGTTTTCTTCCTTGATTTCGATACTAAAATCAGCAGTGCCAGTGATAACTTTATATAACAGTTTTCGTGGTTAGGATGATCACTGCTAATCCTACTTCTAAACGAGATTTCAACCCTGTGGAATTTCCTCAATCCTTTATGCTCAACTTTAAAAAGTTTATGTAACATTTATTCGACCAGTTGTAAATGGCTTGCACTTTTTTCCGGGTTTGAAAAAAAATCGGTTATTTCTTGTAAAATTTGTTTACGAGAAGAGTTTCTTAATTTCCGTTCTAAATATATGAAAATTCGACACAGAATTATTTTTAACCCGACAATACTGGACTTCTCGAAGCAGCTTCCAATCGTAGTACCTTAAGTAGAGGGGTTAGTTCTGTACTTCATTGCAGAGCTCGCATAAAGTTCAATGTGTCGCCGTCCTCAAAGGAGTATACAGAAAAAAGATCTCACTTATGAATGCGTTGTTTTCTTGTTCAGATGGAAATTTTTCCTCATTGGAAGTCACGTAAAAAGCGGTGAGTTTCTCGAGAAGCTGTTGACCATGTTATTACCATAGGCCATTACCATTTTCGTCTTTTTGTAAGTGTTATTGAAGCTCTTGGTCTAGTAGATTGTATATCAGTATACCCTTCCAGGCTCTGAAGAAGGCGATACTGCCGAAACGTTAGCTACTGTTGTACTGTATTGTGTTTCTCTATGGAAGCAAATGTATGCTGTTTAATAACCTCGCGAACAAGAAAACGACACATTCATATTCCAATGCCGAGGTTAATAGAAAGTCAATCCTGGGATATCACTTATTCTAAGCAGAGGCGAAAACCGTAGAATGACAGCTTTTGCAAAATAAATTTACGGAGACGGTACTTGTTAAAGCCTCATGACTAAGACGAGCTCTATGATGAACAGGGAAATGAAAGAAATTATGAGTTTTGAATAAACCTGCCCCAAGAACCACCGATAGGCATGTGGTGACGTGAAGGTTGATTATTTAGAACCAATATAAACGAATCAAACCGAAAAGCAGAGCTCGACAGCCGTCTGCCCTGTAAAAATAGCGGGGAATTATTCCTTCGTTGAATTTTGATGTTAAGAAGAGATGACTGAGATTTATTTCGTGTCAAGATGATCATTACCAAGGGCAAAAACAGTGTTCACATCTTGAAACAGTCTGATTTAATTAACTCGATGTTCAGCTTATATCAGGACGGTGAAGTTGACCAGGTCAGCTTGACCAGCATAGTGCAGCTATGCGTTGCTACTAAACTATTGACTAAAGAGGGGTGATGTATTCCAATTACCAACGGTAGCTACCAATCTCCTTCCCGTAGTGAGTTTGCCCGAGAACCAACATTCTATAGCAGATCACATGAAACACAAATTCATCAATAGTTACTCATCTAATATGCTTCTATTACACTACGCGGCAATTTTTCAATCCCTTCCACCAGAAACAAGCCAAGGAAAGAGGTATTTGAATTTAAGTGTTTTCCACTTTTATTTGGATTCGCAACAAACGCTCATTTGATTACCTTTTATTGCTAAACTCTATTGCTTCTTTGAATATAAAGACGATGGAGGCTCATAAATGTCTCAAAAATGTTTACTGTTCACTGAGCTTTTCAGTCGACTTAGTTACCGCTTGTTGATCTCGACCATTTGCTTCATATTCCATACCTTAATCAGTTAAGCTGTCACTGAATCACAAGAAATCGATCTCGTGCGCACTAACAAATCGTACATCTTCTGTTCCATCGCCTAATCGTTCTTTTGCTATCCGATCTTTACTTATGTGCAGATCGCTTGTCTCACCATCTGTGTATCTCTCTTTGGTGTCGCTGACCCGCACCCGCATCCGCCGCCGGTACTACTGCCTTCAGTCTATCACAGCTTCCTCCTACTAGCGCGGTCTGCTGCTACACAGGCATTCCGTCTCACCGTTAAGGATAACAAGGACTCCAAAAAATGAGGTACGGTCTAAGCTGTTTATAGATATTGATAGTAATGTAATCTATCCTACGGTATTGTTTTCATAAAGAGTCACTGAAACTAAAGGACGAAACACTTTTACGCAAGAATGATTAGAAAGGCGCATGAATCCGTAATGATAATTTTCATGCTTCAATAATCTGCTACTGTAATATTCTCATAAAAACCCTTCATAAAAAAAATCTCGTATTTCTTTCTCCTGATGTGAAAGGAAAGTTGTGGCTCGATTCCCAGCTCGTCTAACTTTATTCACCTTCATTCTTTAAAACATTATATATTCTTGCAAATGAGGTAACACGGCGGTACATTTTATAGCATGATGGCGATGCTTATTGATTCAGTCGTTATTCGTTATAGTGCTTCACCTAGCCATATTCATACACCTGTGTGAACACATAACGGATCAGAGAAAAGGAAATGACTACATACCAGTTAAGACTGATAGGAAAGACAGCATCTCTACTAGTTACCGAATTCTATGTCGTTACTCAGAAAATCCTTAATTCGTTTTTGTGTTGAGAAGATCCACTGAGCAGTTCGCCGAGGCTTAAAAGTAAGGAAATCTCCTTAGGAAAGTCTTAGATGATTTTACATAGATATAAAGACGGCATATCAGAATATCATTCACACTCTTCATATTTCAATGATAAGAACGGTCAAAAATCAATTCACATAGGGTTTTTATTTGTTGAAGATAGAAATTGTTGAGCAAGTCGGTGTACGCACTCATTATTGCGTCATTTCGTCATGTTCCAATAACTTCCTTCTGATAAGATTTACAAGTAGGAGCATGTTCGAATGACAAATTGTAAATCTATTGGATTAATTGGTTCACACCGGTAATGTGTGGGCCCGATTATCGTATAAGGTCAAAAACTGGACGTCTTAAACGTCGATCAGCTCGGCGCCCAGGTACCGATACTCGAACGAAATCACGAGCCTCACTCGCTAATCAAAGAAAACGCCAAATATCGCCCGTTTTCACCCTTAGTTTTTCTGTAGCTTGGCTGTTGTGCGAAACAAACTCATCCGAAGTGCTCAAATCTCATCTACGAAGTGAAACTACGTTAGCCCAAAATGCCAGTAAATGCTGTTCTAGTGAACTATGATGTACGTGAAATATTCGTAGTTCATAAGTAGACATCGATTGGTTATGATAATGAGAGAAGGAATCTCGAAACGCTGGTAGAAGTTAGACAAAATGAAGAAATAGAGATTACTATCTCTTAGTAAGCTATGAGAAAGGTTAGTAAAAATCTCTATAAAGTTGTCAAACAGTGCATGAAGAAAGTGCATAAGTGGTTTAAGGCGATGGTAACAAAGAAACATTTCTTTATCTAAATACAAAAGGAGATAACATATGATCGCAAAGTATTCCAACTTGATTTTGAAAAAATTGGACTCCACAAGATTAGCAAGAAGGGAACGATTTTAGTAGGATTTGGACTGCAGAGAGCATTCTTCTTGCCCCATTCCTTGTGTTTGATCTGTCTCTTTGTTCGAAATAGTCAGACCGTTCATTAACAATATTCTACATTGGGTTATTATGATTTTCGAAATACTGTTTAAGCTGCACCGTTTTAATTTCCTATTTCCCTTTATTAAGGTATATATCTTTCGTCTTCCTACAATTCATTTCATGTTCACATCCATACTTCGCTCAGGAGGGAACGGGTTTGTGTCCATTTTTGAAGTTATCGGATACGAAGGTCAACTTCCTGTTCACTATTTATAGGAAATCTCGACATAATTCCGACTTGGTATCAAATTCCCCAGAAGCTGTCGCCATCAGCCAACTTCTACGAGAGAAATCAACTCGCTGAGACGAATGTGAACTTTCACAAGTGAGGTTCTAAAACTGTACATGAAATATAACTCGTATACAATGCTGAGATATTTGCAAAACTCCGGACCACAGGTGTATGGGGTGGGGAACGAACGCGCGCTATTGTCCTTACCGGGGAGTAGCGCACTTCACCACCACACAATGCGTGCCATTCATTTCGCCTGTCTCTCAGTTATTTTTATCGATCTTTTGCCATCAGCAATCATCCATCAATGGGATTGATCTGGGGAGCCCAAATCGGCATTGAACCCAGTTAAGCTGAGGCTTAGTTATAGTCACAATCTTAACCCTTTTATTTACTGCCTTTTTCTTTAGAAAGGCAAAGCAGTAAATAGAAAAAGAAAAAGGCAGTAAATAAAAGGGTTAAGATTATACATGAAATGTAATTGCTGTCTCCTAATATTCTTCAAAAATTGAACGATTGAAAACGAAAGAGTATGCAAGTGTATATATACAAGGGGCGTGCAGCGCAGTGGCCGGAGGCACTCTGAAGTGCCTATGGGATCGATCCCCGCTCCCCAGGCTGTGGGAGAGTACACCACTGGAACGATACATTGGTTGGCCACCGTGAGTCGCGTCATGCATTCAAGTTCATTAAGCATCGTCGGAGGTAACTGAATGCATATCCGGCTTTTACAATGACTCACGGTGGCCTATCGATGTATCGAGCCAGTGCTGTTATCTTTCCAGACAAGTCTCGTAGCAATTTGCCGATCGCGGAGGCATGGAAGGCTCGGTGGGCATGCGGCGCTGAGATCGATCCATGTGTATTGCAGGGCGTCTCCGAACATTGCGCTACACACACTACTAATCTTAGGAGCCCTTTACAACACACATGGTTTAACTCTGCGCCCTTGGGCAACTAACCATCCCCTTCAGCCCAAACTTTTCCGCTAGGCTAGGCACCGGACTTATCCGGGAGGATAAATAAGTCTGACTTGATACATCGGTAGACTTTTATAGCCAGATATGCCTTCTGTCTACTCGAGGGCGGACATATACCTAGTATGACATCGAAGCATTATCGATGGAGTTGGAATAGGCGTGCGAAAAAAACGTGCTTTCTACGTTGTCGTCATCAGTGAATTCATTACTGAATTCGCTATAAGAAAGTGTTTGAAGAACTTCCTATCGAGACTAATGAACTAAAGTGGAAGTAAAAGGTTGCGGGAGAGGTTGAAGTCGATCATGAAGGATCGCATTAACTGGAAATCTCAGAAGCGTTCGCAGAGACTATGAGATTACTCCAAAAAGAAGTACCAACTCCTCTAACCGATTACTTCAATTTCCAACTACAAACTCTAGTTGTCCTACCACATTGGTTGCTGAGTGACTCAATGTTCAAGCTATACCTTGATGTCAGAGTTGACTAGTGGGTTCTACTCGCATAAGTAACTTGAATAGCACCTTCTTTTTTCCTAAATACATGAAGAAATTTGTTAGCAAATCTGAATATCCGGTTAGTGATCTTTGTGCAGAGGCTATGCATTTACTTTCTCTAAAAATCGATAAAAATAAAACAGCTTTTGTATGAAGTGCGGGGCACTTCGAACCTTTAAGTGTTGTCCATTACATGGCTCTGGCACGCAACACTACAAGAGAACTCCGAATTTTCTTCTTAACAAGCAAGCAATGGAACAAATAACAACAAGCAAACAAATTTTTTTAAGAGCGTGTTTTCTGTATCAATTTAAATCTTATGCTGTTTATGTAAAAGTTTATATTGTTTTTAAAGCTACTACATTCTCTAGCTTGATGCCAAATTAGCTGGGGTTATGAAATTTAGTATTGAAACACACCTCTGAAGAAAATGTGGTCAATTTCTACACCATTCCAGTGCGCCTTATTTTCTGTGTTTGAGACCATGGAAATGGTGTTAAGCAAAATACATGTTCGAAATACTTACTTTTTGAAGGAGTTCAAAATAGATCGTAAATTGTTGGCGAGAACTGGCAATATCAAGGTTTTCGGGACGAGAATTTCTAACGAATCTCCAATGCATGATGCTTTAAGAGCTCTTGTTGCAAGAGGGAGCGAAACCTTGAGATGATCAGTGCAGTATATGAGCTTTGCATCAGTTGAGAGTTCATCAGAAGATAATTACTTGCTTACTGGATACTTGAACGGTCCGTCATCACTAGTTGTGCGCGCCCCAGCATAATCACCATTTTTCGGAGATTTGCTGGCTATGCCATTGTGGCTACCTGGAAACCCGACGCCAACCTGGCCAAAGTCTGCCCTGGGTCTTCGCCATCACAGGCAGTCGCAGCCTTTCTGGAAAGTGGAGAATTTGCCACCATACGACTTTGATACCAGGACGGTGACGGATCCTGGGATTGGTTTGCTCCTAGCTGGGCTTCCAGATGGAAACGCCGGACTCCTTCTCAGCTTGGGAGACCCTGCCAAAATCGTGGAACATGGTCCTTTTACAACTTATTGCCGACGAACCTAACGTAGATCCTTCCAGGCCGTTTCTTGTTTGATGCGAACCGAGATGCTGAAAAAGCTTGATAAGTAAGAGTCTCACGAGCTGACCGCAAACAAAGTAAAAGTCGGTGCTGTGAAGTATGCTCTTCACTTCTTCAACAACGAACCAATTTTCGATCACTTTTTGGCGTGCAGCAAGCAGAGCATCCCGTACGACATCAAGCAAAATTAATCGGACGTGGTACTCCTAAACATTTCCCCAATATCAAATTTGCACTAAGAGAAGGTTATGGTTATTGTTTAGTGACAAGAGTTGAACAATAGCAGTTTCTAACAGAGAAAGCCTTTCACGAAGTCGATGAGCTGCGATAAAAATTGCTGCGTATTTATCTAGCCTTGGTCATTTGGTTTCATCCTTTTGCACGACCTCACGTAGTCCTCCTTTATCCACCAAACTATCTCCCTAACTAATACTTTTCTAACTTCTCGACAACTACATCCCAAGAGAAGCTGCAAACTGAACATCTTTTATTTTAAATAATCGAAATACAATTTGAAACTAGTTACAATACCGTCCTGAACCGACTTTCGCTTGACCTTGGACTTATTAATCAATAAATTTCTCTAGATTGTTTGGCTTACACGAGGCTGTTTTATAAGTTTTATTCGGCTAACCTTTTCGTCTTGTTTGTCTTCCTCAGAGTCGATGATTTGAGTCGATGTCCACAGTTGTTTGTCTTCTCGAAGTGGTGTCTTAGTCATTGTATTGAGTGGAATCTTCCTCAGTGGTGCACCGCTTAAATGAGGGTACCTCACCAGGAAGCGGTGCTTTATACAAGACGGGTGACTGATTGTCAAGTGACAGCGATTTTTTCATGTCAGCAATCCATCCTCTAGCACTCGGCATTAGAATGACTAAGACAAGGCGTAATAATGCTGTATTAAATCAGCTTCCACTTAACCTCGGAGTGAGGTTGTGAGGAAGACGAAAACGTCGAAACGTTAAGCGAATAAAAGTTTTATAACAACCTTGTGTAAGCTGAACAATCCAAAAAAATTTACTTGTTACAACGATTCAAAATTCATATTCCGGGCCAGTACCTACTTTTGGACAAAGGAATATAATTAATTGGACGATATTTAAGCTACTAAAGTTTATTGGACACAGTTCTACCTCCTAAAGAAGAAAGTTCGCCTTCCTTTTCACAAGCAACAAGCGCCATAAATTCCACGATATTCCAGCTATTCGTCACTGGCTGCCAATGAGACAGAACCAATGGCAGGTGCCATTCCAACAAAAAGGCGTTGTCCAGTTGGAAGACATAACGTGAGTGTATAGATGTTAGCCACTCTCCTTTTCGGTTTTAACCAATATTAGGAAGTGTGAACAGCAGCAGATAAGGTTGTTCTGAATTACACATAGTGTTTGATTCGAGCTATCTATCCTCTGGCTGAAGATGCTTAGCAAACCTTCCATTCCTTGGGAGCCCGTAAATTGTAGTAGACTCGTCTGAGAGGGTAGCAGAATTGACTTTATCCACAGGTGAGCCACCGCATGTCGTTGCATTGGCAAGGTGAGCACTCAATTCTAAGATATTGAATTACTCGAAATGCGCTGCGAATCACTCAGGGATCGATCAAGGCTTTACGCTTTACTGTTTTATTTTTTTTGCATAGTATCTGTGGTCCATGTCTTGATAATAACTGCCGATAATAAATCTTTTCTCTCACTTTTCCACTTAGGATTATGCAAGTCAGACGGATTCATAGTACTGCTATTCAAAGGATTTCAAAATGGTTCTTTCTAGCGTTGACATGAGTACACTGCCAATAGTTCTTAATAATTAAGAATGGAGTCGTTCAGTTCGAAAAAAGTGATGGTAACCCATATCCATTTGAATACGCTATGTTAACTAGTAAACGGTGGCATGTGACGCAGTGGTCGGAGGCGCCCTGCAACACACGTGGAATCGGTCTCAGCGCCCACGACCCACCAAGTCTTCCATCTCTCCGGGGTCGGCAAATTGGTACCAGACTTGTATGGGAGTATAGTAGCACTGGCTGGATACATTGGCAGGCCACAGCGAGTCATTGTAAAGGCCAGATATGCATTCAAGCATCTCCAAACGTTGCTTAGTGAAGTGGATTGCGTGGGGCATACTCTGGGATTGATCAACGCCGTGAGCTTTATCTGTCAACTAGTACAGAAGGAGTTACTCGCCGTTATCATAACTTTAATCCTAAGAGAGCGCTTATGGATGTTTGAAACTATTTTTTTTTGGTAGTGGTAGCAACTCAATGATGTGATACCTCTTAAAAAATCAAGTTGGCCTTCAAAAAATGGTTCTGAATCAAGAACAAATTCTGCTGCCTTTCAAGAGTATTGAAAAGATTACGAAATAGGTGACAGAAGGTAGGTAATCCTTTTTTGTTTTTCATATGCTTTGTATTTCTGTAATTACAAGCCTACCAGCTCTGGTTTTTTCTTCCAATAGTTTTTTATGCCATCCTCATTCTCAGAGATTTTGCCAAACTTCAATATCTCGCTATCACCAGCTGCTTTTGAAGAGGCAAGAGCAGTTGATTAAACAAAGACAACTCAACGCTACAACTACGACAAAGGGTACCCTACCAAGATCTCTACTCAATATATATTCCACCGTAATACCATATATGAAGCCAATTTTGAAGTCAAAAATTTTGCGGCAGAAGGAGAAGGTCACAGAGAAGGGAGAGATGCCCACGTCTGCAGGCCACACCATAACCAGCAACATCACTTCAGGACAATCAAGGTTTCTTTGCTGACGTTTGCTACCTGGTAGTGGTAATGAGCTGCTCCTCTATCGATAATGTGATTCTGAAAAGATTTTTTACCTACCAGTGATAGTTCAAATGGTAACTCTTTGCCATAAACCGTGTTTCTGTGTGAAGCAGTACATCCATCTACCACAATTGGGGTTAGCCATTCAACCACTTTAGAAAAGAAGAAGCTCATTACTGTTACCAGGAGTGCTAGATAGTTTATGCCAGCTAACACTTTGAATAACTGCAGCCTCTTCAGAAAAGTCGATTCCACGATAGCCAAGCGGAAAACGTGTTGGAAGACTTCCACCATAGTATCGACTACGCCTACTTCTGCTAATGTGAAGAAATTTTTCTGGGATTGCTTTTCGGTGAGCGCACTTGACATGCAGATTGTATCCAATGGGGTGGACTTAAAATTCAGACTGCCATTGTTTTATAGTACTAGTTTACTGTACTATGGTAACAGATCATTAAGGGCACCCGACCTACTTAAAACAACCTTCTGCCCCCATCTAGACATCTCATTTTCTTCATGTGTGTTTTAGATGCAGTGCTGTTTCTTTTGTGTTTGAAAGGGTTTGCGTTGTGAAGCCGCTTCTATGTACTGCGTAAGAACTTGGCTACGATATAAAATAATGTTGAAATACCTTAAGCAAAGCTGACAGAAACTATTTCATTCTATGCGTATACTTTTTTGGGAGCATGTCCGTATTATAACAACGTTTCAGCATAACATAAAGAGGAAGTGCAAATATTACTATTTGATTTGTAGCCAGCGCCTCTCTTCATTCCTTTGACCTAAAGACTTCAAGACCTTCTTGAATTATTGGAAATGTTAAGCCATCGTAGTTTCATATTTATAGACCTGTCAACGATCTTCATTGTACACTAGTCTTAGCCATTTGAACTGGTGATAACATCTAGAGACCAAACCAGCAGTCATATGGAGCAGATCAAGAACAGTAGATGTTCTCCATTTCAGCTGAATACTGACGTAATGGCCGTAATCAATGAGACCTTCTCCACACTCAAAGCTTCGTTAGATAGACCTAATCGAGATGCACAGTCATGGAGAAACCGGCTAAGAAACGCATGGCAACATTTAGGAGCAGGTCCGTGCACCTTTATTCCACCTGGTTATTAAGTAACCTAAGGATATTCGAGATATTACACATGCTGAAATGACATTTTTGGGAAATGTTTAAAGAAATTAGAATTTCTTATCATCCATACTTCTTAAATGCGTCCTTTAAAAGAAAACAAAAACTATGGCGTAGTGATTAGGCGCGTGTGACGTTAGATTGTTAGGTTAACGTTGTTAGAGATACTCTGTTATACAAACGTGGTCGTTGATTCAATCCAGCTCCCGTGTTCGCCAAGCCCACCTTTCTAAAGATGGCAAATTGGCGCGAAACTTGTCTGGGACGATAGCAGCACTGATTCGACACATCGGTGGACCACTAGAAGTCATTGCATAGGCCAGATATGCATTTGACCACCTCCAACGATGCTTGATGAAGTCGAATCCATGGCACAGTCTTCAAAGAATAGTCAATGCCGAACGCTAGATCTTTTTGTCACGCTTGTTGGCACAGCGGCACAGATAGGGGTACTCAAAGGAAGAAATCAGTGGAATGCAATATTTTCTATCCATTAGGAAGCATAAAAGAAACGTACTTTCATTGGAAACGCACTACCACCTTGCATATTCGTCTTCTCAATGTTTCGTTTCCTTCACTAGAACTCTGCGAAGTTCAGAATTCAACAAGTGTTTTCAACAAAACTCCAGCGAATGGTGCAAAAAAGCAAACAAAGGAGAAACGGCAAAAAACTAATTTGAATGAGTTCTCTGCAGCTTGAGATTTCTAAGTTCTATCTCAGGTCTTACCAACAGTGTCCAATTTGTCATCATTATGGTTCCTGTTTAATTAGTGGATGGAGGCCTTGCGCTTTGCATTTACTCATTTTCTCACTTAAAGGCTTAATGTTAATAGAATAATGTATTCGTTTCCCAGGTTCTATTTATTCTTCTTGGCATTTCATCGCTCTTCATTACAAATTTGGCTATAGAAGATAAAAGAGCAAAATTGTTGTAGTTTCAGGTACCCTGCATGAGCAGTTCTATCGGCTGTTCAAGAAGGACACGACCGAAGTGAATCCTTACAGCCAACAATGAGACGAACGAAGAACTGCCAGAATAAATGACGGAGATAACTTATGTGAAGTTTATGTGAACTGACATTATTTTTTTCTCATTCTTAGGTGCTTTGTTCGGCAGTATTGTTTTCGCGTAATAGAAGCAAGCTCTAGTACTGTTTTGACAGAAGAAAACTGGGAGGACATCAACTCTACCATCAACGGCGCTAACTCGAAAATAATGGCAATTATAAAGACGAGCGGATGTTTTTTATTCAACAATTTATTTTTCTTCCTACATGGGCCATGCATCAGTTAATATCATAACACTTTTGTTTGTACTACATTAAACACGAGCCGTCAATGGCTATTAAGGCTAACTCCGAAACGTTTGCGGATCATCGTAGCGCACAGATTTACGAGAACCACTTAGTGAATGTGAATTGCTCTCAGGGTGATGTAACCCTTTTCCAGTTGAGGTGTGCAGTTTCATGCTTTTCTTAAGGGAATATTTATTTATTTCTATAATGCTGTGGTATTTGCAAACCTCCGGACCGAAAGTGTCTGCGGTGGGGAACGAACGCGCTAGTGTCCTTCCCGAGGAGTAAAGCGTTCACCACCACACTATGCGGGTCCTTCGTTTCGCCTGTCTCTCAGCTAGTTCTATCGATCCTTTGCCATCAGCAATCACCCGTCAACGGGATTGATTCGGAAAGCCCAAATCGGCATTGAACCCAATTAACCTGAGGCTATAGTTATAATCACATTCATAACCTTTTTATTTGCTGCCTATTCTTTCTAACGGCAGGGTATGTTGAGAAATATAATTTCTATAATCGATAGAACTAGCTGAGAGACAGGTGAAACGAAGGATCCTCATAGCGTGGTGGTGAGCGCGTTACTCCCCGGAAAGGACACTAGTGCGTTCGTTCCCCACCGCAGACACTTGCGGTCCGGAGTTTTCAAATATCTCGGCATTATAGAAGTTATATTTCGCAACATACCCTGCCGTTAAAAGGAATAGGCAGTAAACAAAAAGGTTAAAATATTTATTTATTATCTCATTAACATAGCGTGTCCTCCATTTTACTGCGCGGATTCCAGTATTTAATGAATTCGCTTCGTTTCCATACATCGACCATCCACAAAGGGCTTCGAACTTTTTTGCATCTGAGCTCGACTCTTGCTTGAGGATCTTTTGTTTCTGTCACGATTGTCGTCGAATATCTTGAATACTGACTGATTCGATTCTTCCTGTATGCAGGATATCGTGTGCTTTCGAATACGACAAAAATGTACGACCAAATTACGAGTATGTGCTAAACGCTTGGGGAATATTTCCAACGAATACTACCTTCAATTGAGAATTGAACTAGTGAGAATGTTTCCAGGGAGAACATCTGTTACCCATGTAACAGCTTCCACATTGTGTCTATAGAAGCTGCTTCACAAAAAACCGTAGAAATAGATAGGAACACTCATTTAATAGGGCTTGCCAAAATTACGCGTAGCTCATTTCACGCAAGGGTGTGAGGGAGTCAGATGGGAGATACAAGAAAGATCAAAAAACATGATCTGTGTCGCACATGTCAAGATTTCTGAGAGTCAGTCGGGCACCTACTGAATGTACTTTAATGAAAATCCCAGAAAATGAGTTAATGACGCCTACAGGACATTACCTATCAGTGAATAGATTTTAATGCATATTTATCTCACAATAGGAAGGCCTTTAACAGCATGAACAGAGTTCATTATAATGACTCTGATTGGAAAATATGGTGCATTTCGGCTCCCTACCCAGTGGAGACTATAGAGAGCATTACCCAATGGAGAATGGCCGGTTCACTCAATAACTCAAGAAACTAAAGAAACAGAACTAAGGAAAAATTATGCAGTTGGTGTGAAGGCTTTTTTGGAAATATGGGAGGAAAATGTTACTAATTTTTTATTGCTTACTTACTTGATATTTGAAAGGTCCGTCCTCACTGGTTGTGCGGCCCCAGCATATTCTCCACTGTTCCGGAGATTTGCTGGCCAAGGCACTGTGGTTCCCTGGAATCCCGAGGCCAGCCTAGCCAAAGTCTGCCCCAGGTCTTCACCACCACGAGCAGTCGCAGCCGCCTTTCTGGAAAGAGGAAAATTTGCCACCATGCGACTAATTTGATACCAGGACGGTGGCGGAACCTGGTATTGGTTTACTCTTAGCTCGGCTTCCTGATGGAAACGCCGGATTCCTTCCGAGCTTGGCAGACCCTACCAGAGGAATGAACCTCCCCGCTGTACATGGCAGCACGACACCCAGAAACATCTCCTAGCCACGATAAAGCGGCAAACTGCTAGGAGGATTTTTTAGGAGGATTTTTTATTACTACCTGACCTGAAATCACATGTATCATCAACAGTGGAGATTTACTGTGTCACCCACTCCCAACTGTACCTAATTAGCACTTGCATATTTGCTCGAGACGTGTAGGCCGTCGAAGGTATTAGGTCAGCGTTTTGATTTTTATACAAGTCTAATGGCAATTTCCCAACCAGGTAATGTTAAAAGACTTAGCAAGCTCGTAGAGCTGGAACGAATTAAGGTCCGCATGTTTATCACCAGTCACCTCTTACCAGTGCTCTTGTGAGATAAAACTCCAAAATTCAAACAGTTTGATAAATAGGGAAAGAAAGCAGCTACCGTGGTAAAGCATTTATTTCGTTTTCTAAAGTCATCAACAAAATAAAAATTGTTGCCAGTTCTCATCGCTCAGTTTGAGCCTGCACCTCTCGATCAACTAGGGTTTTGCTTTCTCTCCGTAAGTCAACAAGCTTTATTTCCTTGCCTTTGTGTGAATTCCATGGTTGCACTTCTCCTACAAAAAAGCTGATAAATAACAAGCGGTAGACAATATCAGAAAAAGAAATTTTCAGAACGTTAAGTGGTTCTTCCATTCACCTGAACCCCAAATGAGGAATAGAGCAGCCGACAAAAGAGTCATGACAGAGTACACCAGCAGAATTGCACGCCATTCTTCAACTGTACCCTAAAAATCCGCAAAAGAAGCGTGGAAACACTGGTTAACATAAAAATGCTTAAAAAATTGAATGCGTTAACCCATTGGTGTTGTAACCTAGTTTTCTAGGTTTTGCACACGGGACCAGGCCTAATTCAATGCCGTCACGGACTTGCAAATTTCTCAAAAAAAGAATATGATTTTTGATAACTAGGAAGTTGAAAAGTTGAGGTTATACCAAAGTTGTATAGGAGACTTTGCTGTGGTTCAAGGGCACGCGTTGTATTCACCATATGTTACTATGGTTACTATACAGACAAATTACTGGAAGCATTTGGAAGTGATTTGTAGCTACTGTTAAGTATCCTTCTACATTTTTCACAGCTTCTTATTTCATATAATAACTGCGATTTATCATAATGATTGGAAATAAAATAACAGTCAAGTCAAAGTGCTCCTTAGGTTCCTAGCTAACGAAATCGTTCCAAAAAGCCAGGTACTTTTATACTTATAAGTGCGACTTACAGCACTACTAAGTCAGTGCCTTTCATATTTGTGTTGCGTAAGCTATCCAGTGATTACAAAATGTGAAGCAAAACTTTGTGGGCCAATAAACGGCCGAAAGAATGATGAGTCATATGTGACTCGTCTCGGTCAGTTCCCGTGGCAAGGAGTGATGCCTACACGAGTCATCTCATCACCAATGAGTTAATGAAATTTGGAAAATATGAAAAAGCAAAGATTGAAAAAAATTGATAGGCTGATCTAAGGAAAACAAGAAAAACCATTGAAGTTAACAAAAAAGCCTAATAGCAGCCACATTATACATAGAAGCTATATGACCTACGACTGTTTTAAAATGAGTGATGATTTGAGGAGTTGCCATCCGACCACCGAAACCTGAGGAAAGATGGGCTTATCGACGAAATGGAATGAATAGCAAAAATAAGTTGAATGTGTCAAGAATTGAGAACGAACCGATTATTTGAGATACGCTAGTGATAATGCCGATGAAATTCGGTGCTAACGACAATAGACTGGTAAGAAATCCGCTAATGGAGAGACCGAAAGCGCCACCGATGCAGCACATCAACAACAAAGCTAGGCCACGAGACGTACAGTCGACGCCGTACGCCAACATCAAGAAGCACACCGACATGGTCAGCATTGCTAGAAAAACCATTAAAGTTGAAACGTTTAATGAATCGGAAGCTCATAGCGATAACAACCATGACATGTGAAGCATTAAAAAGCTTGAATTGTGATTATCAGTGGCAGTCAAGTAAACGACATTTTATGAACGATTTTCCAGAGTATTTCGAGAAGATCAACGCACTGAAGTCTCACTTAGGCGCGTTCACTAGTAGTCTGAACTGCCACTAAAGACTCCTAGCCAAAAAAATATTTGCTACAGCCTAAACTTATTTAGTTTAACCCTACCTTTCCTGTTCAACAATTTTTTACCAGTAGTGAAAACTTACACAGCACTTGAGAAAGTTTGACAGCTTGTGTTGCAGTGAGCGTCCTTCTACTCTTCAATTTGTCCATCAAAAATCCCCAAAGAAGCTTCGAAACCAAGTTGCATACATGAGGAAGAGCGGTATAAAATCCATTCTAAAAATGAAAAGCAATTGGTATCGAAAAAAAATGGCGTTGAAAACCAAACAGAGAGTGAAGCTGTACATTTGGTGCCGAAATTAGAAAAGTCTTGGCAAGCTCGTAGCTGAACTTTACTCTGGCCATAGTCGAACTTTCTCAAACATGCTTTTCTTTTAATTTTATGAGAATAGCGTTTAAAATTCACTCTGCTGATACCAGCACCTCTCAAATTCCATTCGTTTCCTGGCATCGATTATCTATTAAGATCTTCCAACTCCTACATATGGCTTCGGTCGTTGCTTGAGGATTTTCATTTCATCTTGAACGTCTTAGAATGCTAGCCAAGCAGATTCCCCTGGAGTCCTGAGATACCCGGGCTACAGCGTTCCCACTTGGATTGCAGAGAGTGAATTTTCCCAGGAAAGTCCAGTACCAATTTCGTGACCCCGGAGGGATGATAGGCTTCGTGAGCCCGTAGTGGGATCGAACTAGCGCTGTACACGTGATGATCAGCATCGCTACCACCGCGCTATTTGCTCCATGAAACATTTTTTAACTTAACTGGCTGCTTCAATGTCATTTTTCCTTGGTGATTAAAATCCCAAAAAGGTGGAAAACCTTTGAAATCGTGCCAACGAGCACGGTGAGTGCTCTTCCGTCTCATCTCATTTTGCTGTTTCCTCACAGCACGTGAACTGTTTGGAAAGGCGGCCGTCGAGGACCGTATGCAGCAGAATCTGACTAACTGACCAGCTTCAGCAGTATTTATGTCAGTTTGCTACACTTTAAATCTACCGCAGTAGTTTCGCAGGGCTGGAAAAAAGACTGCCGCTTCTGTACGGCATCAGTTGATGACCGTCAAATACTTGTCAAGAATTGCGAGTTTTAGACGTGTTTCGAAACTCATCAGCCAATATCCAACGACGCAATGTTTCCCATTGTCTTGAAGAGAAATTAAAATCGAACTAGTTTGAAAAACTTTGCGAAAAAACCTGTCAAAGTTAGGTTGAAACTCTCAAGCGTACATATCATGAAGGGTGTATACTAAGAAATGCTCGAAGCCACTTGTTTTCCACAGAATCAGCTATATTTTATTGTAATAGTTTGCTCCTATCAAAACTCTCCGAATTTGGTGACAAATCAATGGCAGTTGCACCAATTACTGGCAACGAAATAATAGTTGTAATGCTAATTTCCATCTTGTAATAGTTCCCAGGATCGACTTTCTCTTAACCTCGGCATTGGAATATGAATGTGTCGTTTTCTTGTTCAGCAATCGCGAGGTTTTTAAACAGCATTCATTTACTTCCATAAAAACACAATACAATCCAACACTAGCTGACGTTTCGGCAGTATCGCCTTCTTCAGAGCCTGGAAGGGCATGCTGATATACAGTCTACTAGGCCAAACGCTTCAATAACAAGTGGTTTTGTTCGTATTTTTGAGCAAACGCGAGGTGTTATTGTTCTTTGTTCACGACTAAGCTGACGTTTCGGCGAATTTCGCCTTCTTCAGAGCCGCTTTCTATGAGGTCTCCACTAAGTAAAAACTTGATCAAGTAAAAACAAAACCACTTGATCAATGCCGAGGTTAATAGAAAGTCGGTCGTGGCAGTTGCTTCAATAACACTTACACAAAGACGAAAGACTCTTTGGTAATTACACGATCAACAACTTTTCGAAAAACCCACCGCTTTTTCGTGACTTCCAATGAGGAAGTTTAGAACAGCTGATTATAGTCGCATGTGGTTGACGACTGCACCATCCCACATCAAAAATCGATGCGAACGTACGGGATAAGGTCGCGTATGACCTCCGGGCATTCGTCCCTGCTATTCATTGTAGGGTTTTTGGCATTGATCCAAAAACCCTCAAGGAGTTTTCGCGCTGGTGTTTTGGACTCCTGTGCAAGGATATTGACTTTTACTTCAAAATCGTCTCCGCTATGCTTTTGTATCCTATGCGTGCCTAGTGGGGTGCTTGGTCTTAGAAAAAAAAAAAAAAAAAAACGTTCTTTTATACGGATACACAAAGGTCTGCCTGTTTCGCCAATATATTCATCTCCGCAATT
>UYYA01000884.1:0-28969 GCA_900624975.1 Angiostrongylus costaricensis | reverse complement strand
CGAATCATTCGAGATGGCTCACTGAGGAAGACCTGACTCGACATGGAAGGCGAAGCTGCAACGTCGAGACGAACAACAATCATGGACCATCGACTCGGATCATCGGCTCTGAGAAAAACGAAGACGTCGAAACGTTAGCCGAAAATAAATATATTTATCAACCTCGTGCAAGCTTATCAAGAAAGAATACATATTGATTAGGCGCTACTATCATTGAGTTTCCAGCTCCCTTTAGTAGTTTTACAAGATAAAATCTCAAGAAAAAAGATAAATGGTTGACCAACGTGATGGTCATAGTTATTCCTTAACTTTTCTATGATCAGTTTACACTTTCCGCTGCACAGACGAACAGCTAGATAGGTAGGATTATATGGAACCATCGGCGATGATCAATAGTTTAGGTGAAATTTCAAGGTGACTAGTGAGGCATTGATAAAACATTTCTAGCGTAGTGACTAGTGACGAAGTCAACTAGGAAGCAAGGTGGTGGTTCAACCCCTCCCAACGTCCTCCGCCAGACTACGTGGGAACATCTTAGCTCCGCTACCTTCATTTACAAGGAGAGTTGACAACATTCACAAAGAGGGCGAAACGCTCAAAAAGTATCCGAAACAACACGCAAGTATTCTTTGAAATCTTAACTTTTCTGGACGATGAATAGAAGGAAAACTAACCGAATGCAAGACTTGCTCGGATCTACGCTGCAGATGTGATGACAGATCATGTGAAATACTAATAAAATAAAAATTTCAGACTGACCGTCATTTACCCACGGTAGTAAAAGCAATCAACACGTGTTTGAATTGTTGAGCTTACACGAGGTTGATAAACATGTTTATTTCGGCTAACGTTTCGGCATCTTCATCCTCACCACGGCCGATGATCCGAGTCAAGAGTCCACAGTTGTTCGTGTTCTCGATGTGGCGTCCTCGTCGTGGCACCGAGATGGATCTTTGTCGAAATCGAAAAACTATTTATTATCATCGGTTAGCCATGTCAGCAACAACTGCCTTGCATGACAAAGCGCTGCCGAGTGAGGTTGCCTCATTCGAATGATGTTCCACTGAAGACGATCCACCTCGGCACGACAACGAAGATGCCACATCTAGTAGGCGAACAACTATAGACTATCGACTCGATTCATCGGCTCTGATGAAAACGAAGACGTTGAAACATTAGCCGAATAAAGCTAACATAACAACCTCGTGAAAGCTCAACAATTTAAACACATGTTAAAATAAAAAATATTTCTAGGACCATACAGAGTTCTTTTATACTCGATTGCGCTTCAGAATAAAGCGGTCTTCTTAAAGCGCTCATGTTTTTCTGAATCAATCCGATTTTTGAAATACCGAACATCTACGAGAGTAGCTATTTCGTGAGAAAAACTGTGGTATGTTATACTTCAAAAGCGACGAACAATTCCATGAGAATAAAACTTCTGTCTGTTTGGTCCGCTTACGAAAGTCTGGTAGAATACGAGTCTGTGAGCTCCTGTTTGCATGGTTCGCTTACGAAAATCCGTTAGAATATGAGTCTTTGAACCATCTTAGACGTATTTTCAAAAACGGTGACAACGATATCGGCAACTGTGGCCTAATCTGCTTGCTGTCCGTCGTCTACGAACTTTCACTCGAGTCATCCTAAACAAAACTGATAGAACACTAGGCGAAAGACAGCTATGTGAGCAAGGCAGGGTTTCCAAAAGGATTCAGTACGATGAATCACATACACGCGATAACAAGATTCACTGAAGTAACGCGAGAGTACAAAAGACCACTCTGACTCACTCTCATCGATTTAAAGGCCTTTCACTAAGTTAAGACAGAAGCAGTCGTGGATGTCCTGAGCAATCAAACAGTCTTTACTGAGTATATAAAGATTCTTCGTGAGCTGTATAAACATTTCACAACCAAGATATCGCCGTTATCCGACGATATTAACGTCGACGTCAAAACAGGGATTAGGCAAGGCGGCACTACCTCGCCAAAATTTTTTACAGCCACCCTCGAAAACACCATGCGAACCTGAACGAGATAACATGGGGAGTGAAAATCGATGGTCGGCAATCACACCATCTTCGCTTTGCTGATAGGATCGTTCTCATAACACCGAACATTAGCCAAGCAAAACGAATGCTTCCCGACTTTGATAAAGCCTATGAAAAAATTGGTCTTCGACCAAATCTCACAAAAACGACGTTCATGAGGCATGGATTGGTTACCTATGCTCTTTTTACGCTTAAAGAAATAAATATCTTAAAGTGTTCTATTTATGTCTAACTAGGTCGGGAAATCAACATGACGAAAGACTTGGCTACTGAGTTGAGCCGAAAGAAAAGAGTGGCTCGGGGAGCTTTCAAGAGCATAGCGAACATATTGAAGGCAACAAAGAACACCCGACTCCGTGCCCACCTTTTCGACTCGACGGTACTTCCTGCCCTAACGTATGCGTCAGAAATCTAGTCGCTACGTGAGCAGTATTAAAGATTACTCAGCGTTATTGAACGCGCAATCAAAAGGACAATGCTAGGAGTATCCCGTGTCACACAAGATCCGAAGCTCCGACCTGCGTCAACGATCAGAAATCAAAAACGTCGTTCTTTACGCTAAACTGCCGAAGATGTGGTGGGCCAGACGTGAAACTCGTATAAACGACAACTGATGGATAAGGGCCCGTAGCGAATGGATTGCAAATGGATTGGATGCCAATCGTATCGCAGGAAGACCACAGACCCATTGGTCAGAGTTCTTTGCGAAAAGTGTGAAAAAAATTTATGATGCTCAACGGGTTCATAGACCAAGTATAACCCACTAGGCTACCC
This sequence comes from Angiostrongylus costaricensis, assembly GCA_900624975.1. Taxonomy (NCBI): domain Eukaryota; kingdom Metazoa; phylum Nematoda; class Chromadorea; order Rhabditida; family Metastrongylidae; genus Angiostrongylus; species Angiostrongylus costaricensis. The sequence goes on along the minus strand of UYYA01000884.1, from coordinate 26,145 downwards.
TTTTACGCGACAGAGAAAAATGGAAGATTTACTGGCGCCCGCTCCAGTCATTCGACGATCAACGGGGCTTTAGGTGGTGCAGGTGATTATTTTTAGAAGGACAATACGTAAAATGCTACCACAATAACGCTGAAATATTTGTAAAACTCGTACTCTCAAGCCAGCTTCGAGTTCACCATTACCTTTTCCGGTGATTGCGTGCTAGTCGCTGGACCATTGAACCCCCGGCTCCGCCTTTCTCTCCGCCAGTTTTTTTTACCCTAATGATGCAATTAGGAATGACCCATTTTAATGGCGTAAAACGCAAACTTGTGTTCCGCAGATCATTCCCTTTGCAGCTCATTTCCGATACCACCTTTAGGATAAAAAAAAACTTGTTGAGAGAAAGGCAAAGCAAGAACCTTGGTTGTGCAGTGGCTAACACGTGTTGCGCTCGGAAGAGGTAATGGCGGGCTCGCAGCTGACCTGGGGTCCGAGTTTAGTAAACATTTCAACATCGTTGTGGTTGAAGCAGTTCGTCACCCCTGATGTGTGCATCTTTCCAGAATTAATAATCTTCAGATATGAGTAAGCTGACAAAGAAACTGTTTATTTCATTACTGGTCGTAGTGCACAGATCCTCGGTGATCGAACAATCTTATTAATAAACTTGAAGCATAGAATTTATCAAACCGAGATGTTGGGAATCCGACAACACTCGTCCATGGCTTTCTTAAACGATAGGCGACAACACCGATTATTTCATTAACAAAAGTACAAAGTCATTTCTCACTCATCATCTCTAGGAGCTGAGGGGCAGCGTCGCCGCCATTTCCAATTAGAGGAGGCCCATCTCGAGACGAGTTCATCAATGGGACAGTGATATAAGACGTATTTGGCAAAAACACATAGTATGAGCTTTTCAACAACAAAGACAGAACCTGGGTAATTTTGGACGAGGAAGCAGAAACTGAGCGATTTTGATACAATCTTAACCCTTTTATTTACTGCTTATTCTGCTTAAGGGCAGTTATGCTGCAAAATATAACTTCTATGATGCTGAGATATTTACAAAACTCCAGACCGCAGGTGTCTGCGGTGGGAAACGAACGCGCTATTACCCCTTCCAGGGGTTAACGCATTCACCACCACACCAGGCGGGTCCTTCGTTTCGCCTGTCTCTCAGCTACTTCTATCGATCAGTGCCATCAATAATCACCAGTCAACGGGATTGATTTGGTACGCCCGTATCGGCAATGAACCTAGCTAAGCCGAGGCTGCAGTTGAAATCACAATCTTAACCTTTTTATTTACTGTCTATTCCTTTTAATGGCAGGTTCTGCTGCGAAATGAGAGAGACAGGCGAAACGAAGAACCTGCATGGTATGGTGGTGAACGCGTTAGCCCCAATCCCCACCGCAGACGGCTACGTTTCGGAGTTTTGCCAATATTTCAACGTTATAGAAGGCTTTGATATAGTTGAAAAGAAACTTTCCAATACTTCTTAACTTTTTGCTGCAGAATACTGGAAAAGAATGCAAACTTTTAAGGTTTTGTCGTCCGATATTCCATGACAAGGATTATGATGAGAGAAAGAATGATCCTTAATGTATCCAGAGTCTCCCGCCGAACTTTTTTGAGCTGAGTGCAATTGTTTCCTTCATTTTTTAAATAATGGTCACAATGACCGGGCATTTTTATCGATAATGTCAAACTCGCACCGTCATACTGCGTGGGTGTCGCATAACGGTTGTAGTAAGCTTCGTTACGTAGTCGATCGAGAAATTCCTTGTTGAGAGGCAGAAATGCCATTTCCTCGGCTCGAGTCGTCAACCACATAATCAAATGTAACAAAAACCTCATTACCGCATCACAGCTGAATAGAAATTATACACGAATAATAAATTCAATAGCAATAATATTCACAAAAAAGGGCTCGCAGAAGTTGAAGAAAAATGAGATTGTACGAAAACGATTACGACATAAACCCTAATGTTGCTTAGATATTTGCAAGACCCCGGACCGCTGGTGTCTGCGGTGGAGACCGACTACGCTATTACCCTTGCTGGGAGCTAGCCCGTTCACCACAACACCACGCGAGTCCTTCGTTTCGCCTGTCTCTCAGCCGTGTTATTGACCTACAATACTCTGCCATTAAAAATTAGTAGGCAGTGAATAAAAATTGACGAAATTATGATATAGATGCGTAGAACATCAATCAGTTAAGGAAAATTTTCACGGAAGTGCATTCACCGTTATCCGAAGCTTTTTTATCACAATGCAGCAGCAGTTTGACCACAGCGCTATTAATTGATGTGGTAGGTGTAGTTTCAGTGCGTATCGATTGGCCGCACGCAAATCGATAACTATGTTAAGGGCAAGCGAAATACATAATACCTGTCTACGAAGCAAACAAAACCAGATGTTCGCTAAGTGGAAGAAGTGCGAGAAGAAAAAACTATTGTGCTCAGTATTTGGAGGACCGCCTCTGGAGGAGAATAGTGGGTGGGTCAGTGTTGATTTGCAACTCTATTAGGTCTAATGCTAAAGTAACTTTGCGGAAAAAATTCGAAGACCTTTTGAGTAAATCGCATAACATGGCTTCAACAGCGCACAGAAATACCTCCAGCGAACAGCAAACAGGTCACAGTAGGATAAATAATGTGCAAAGAAATTCAATGCTAAGCGTGCTAGAAGGTATGACCCTCCTTGGCGGTGCGTGCTCGTTATTAGAATTGGGACCGAGTTTCTCACCATCTGAACCCATTTCTAAGGTAACCTTGCGTAGTAGAGTCGCATGTAGCTCACATGAACTTCAAAATAGAATCCGCAAAAAAGCTAGAGATGAAATGCTAAATAGGCGCGAACAACAAAAAGTAGGGGCAATACCAGTACCACCATTTCCTCAACCGTTCTTTAGACAACAAGAGCCCAATGATGAAGTTGACGTTAAATTTCGGACGCTTGCGAATGAAACTTTCAAAGTCCTTAATCATTATCGCGCCAAGAGATGCTGCTCCAACCTCACTGAAATACAAAAACGTGGTATGCGGAGGTACGAGAGCTGATAAGATCGAAAAACATAAGTCTATCGGTTAGTGATAAAAGTGAGGGTTCGTTGTAATTCCCTATCAGTTAGATGTGGAAATAACGGAAAAGCACCTTAAAGATGTTTCCCTTTGTCGTTCGTCGTCTTAGAAGGAATTTAAAAGTAAATGCCTAAAGTTAAACAACGAATTGGTTAAAATGGCAAGAGCAGCTGGGTTAAAACCATCAGTTATCTCTCATCTCAAAATTGACTTACCAACATGTCACGTCCTGTACTTACTTATCAAAACCCATGAGTTTGTATCCAGCGATGATCTCGTGTCTACCGATCCATCGTTATTTAAGGTCAGACCTATCATTAGCTGCGTGGACGGGTCAACGGATAGAATAACGCGGTTAATAACCCTAATACTTATTCAGCTGTTGAAGTACATTTTAGCTCATCTAACGAACACCCAAATGTTCCTAGATCGTCTACGTAACGCGCGACCCAATAGCGCGTACGTGGTGGAGTCCTTCGACATCACTGCACTCTATACGAACGTATCGAATGACTCCACTATGCAAGTCATTCGCGAACTCCTTATACAACACGAAGGAGCAATAAACATGTACGGTTTTTCGTTTTAGCAGTTGATGACACTCTTAAAGGAGTGCCTACAGTGCTCAATCTTCAGATATTCCGGGAGCTATTACGCACAAATGAGAGGGCTGGAAATGGGACAACGACTGGCACCAAACCTTGCCATTACATTCACGTTTAAGGTGGAAGCGCCAGTAATCGGTCTCGGTCCGTTACTCTCCTTTAGATATGTAGATAACATATAGATGACTGCTTGGTCATTTGTTCAACAAAGGAAGAAATTGGCAAATTTTTTGAGTTGCTGAACGAATAGTCAGAGTATATTAAATTCACCCGAGAGAAACCAAAAGAAACCTGGCTTCCATTTCTGAACGAGCAAATTAACCTGTCAGAAAACGGCTACATTACGAAATGGTATCGAAAGTCAAGTTGTAAAACATCTTCGTTCATTACTTCCTCTCACCCCTCTCACACGAAAAGGGCGCTTATGAGAAATATGTTTCGAACAGCTACCAGCATATGTACAGGAAGATGGCTGAGAGAGGAGTCCCGGAACTTGGCATGGCAAATAGCCATTTTTAATGGCTACGAGACTATAGCTCGGGATAGGTATTGAGGAGATAGAGCCACATGTGCCCCAACGATAACTCTAGCGACAATAAGGTCCCGTTTATACCGCCCTTCATTTCAAATGAAGTAACTGCAGCTATAAAACGCTGTTTAAGAAGGGCCGGTGTAGAGAATTCGGTAAGGATAACTGAAATGCCACCGAGTAATCTAAGGAGCTAGTTGGTTCGTAGCCGCCTATACGACCGTCCATGTGCGACGCAAAATTGTATAATTTGCCCCAATGGTAGAGACGGTGACTTCATGAGATCGGGTACAGTCTATGTGATCCCTTATAAAGCGTGGGGGGCGAATACGTTGGTGAAACGGGTAGACCACTCTGCGTACGTATAAAAGAGCACCTAAGCACCTAGTCGGTAAACGTAAACCAAATACTCCACTAGGCACGCATATGATGCAGAGACATAACGGAGAAGATTTTGAAGTAGGGGTTACGATGCTCGCGAAAGAATTGAGAACACAAGCGCCCAAAACTCTAGAGGCATTCTGGATTAATTCCAAGAATCCGAAAATGAACCGCAGGGAGGAATGCCTCATTATCAAGCGTGATATTGGGCAGTATATAACCCTGTTATTTTGATGAGATGGGCACAATACGATTCTGTGTGAATCCTGTGCGGTTGGTCTCCACCTGACATATTTAGTGGAAGAACCATGGAAAGCGGCGAGTGTGCAAAGACTGTGTGTTCAATGTAATTGAAATTTTGGTTCAGCATTTTCTCTGTTTGGTTATGGACGTGTTTGGCCGTGTAAATTGTAGTTAACTTGACCTTTCCAGGCTCTGAGGAAAACGAAATCCGCCGAAACGTCAGCTTGTACGTAAACAAAGAAAGAAAGTAACACCTCGTGTTTGCTGAACAGAAGTAGAGAGAATTATTCAATCAATGCCGAGGTTAATAGAAAGTCGGACTTGGGAGTTAATGCAGAATACAATCGACTATTGATAGCTGGCTAGTTGTTGCGTGGCTTAAATAATTGTCCTCAGTTTATACTTTTCGATCGGCTGACTAAGCAATCGTAGATTGGCTGTCACTCGGTAAAAGAAATCTAAACTGAAATTTTAAGGTAAGTAGGATTCCTGGGCTATGAAAGGCATTTGGAAAAAAGACATGAGTCCAATTTGTTGAACGACTTCTGGAAAAATAACTCTATTATCAGAAATCAACGTAACACAAAACAACAAATAATTTTTTGTAATAATGTAAATATTTGATTAGATATGTGAGAGAACGGTCTGTTTCCTGACGATGTGTTTATCGCAGTGGCTAAAGGAGCAGTGCAATTCAAATAGGATCCGTCGTTGGTTTGATCTCATACACGATTCTTAGCGAGGCTTCCATACTTTCAGTCCCGGAAAATTGTTACTACTCTTTTCTGGGAGTAGAAGAGAACTGATTTGGTACATCGGTGGGCCACTGCAAGCTGTTCCATAACAGGGAAATGAAAAAGGTAGGGCCGAATCACCTCTTCGATGCTGCGAACGGAGTAGAATGCACGGCCCATCCCTTAGGCATTGATCAATACCGAAAGCACCATTTTTCTATTCCCTTGTCTTTGCTAAAAGTTCTGCCCGCCTTTGCAGAGCTTCGGTTGTTTGTTAAGCAGTTGGACGGCAAAAAAATATTTTCCTTGAGTCCCACAATAGCTATGCTTGGACGATCTCAGGTCACCAAGACTATCACAAAAACTTACGGATAATTTTAAAATCTTCCACTTTTTGACTAAGTCTCTCCTAAGCTAATAAGATCTCCTAACATTAGGTTTACTTTTAGTTGAGCATTCGATGGCAAACGCCGAAATTCTCGACGTAGTGATCCTACTGAGAGATGAAACCATTTCCCCTCGGTACATCGTAATCCGTCAATCGAAACACTCCCGCTTCACACTAGAATGGTTCAAAATTTTAGCTGATAAAAACTGTAAAAAGCTTTTTTAAATAAAGAGCTAAAGCTCTCAGCGTTGATCAACCCCTGAGGGATAAGCCACGCATTCAACTTCATTAAATATCGTTGGAGGTGATTGAATGCATATCTGGCCTTTACAATGACTCGCGGTAGCCTACCGATGTATCCAGGCAGTGCTGTTATCCTTCCAGACATGTTTGGTGAGAATTTGCGACCCCGGAGTGATGAAACGCTTGGTGGGCCATGGGTGCGCGGATTGATTCCACGTGTGTTGCAGGGCGCCTCCAACCACTGCGCCACACGCGCCCTTTTTAGCTGATAAGAACAAAAAACGGAAGCAGGAAGACTTGAATTGACAAGTGAATTAAGCAGAAAATTGATGGTTGTGTGTTGGACGCAAGTACGGAATGAGCACATAAAATGATTAGTGGATATCACGTCTATCGAAGATGCAGAAGTAATAGAATAAATAACCTGGTCGGTTTTCAAAAAGCCGATGCTGTTTTGTTAAACAATACCTTCTTGATTGTTGTGCCTATCCGGTTAAGATTTCGAAATCTTCTTCATTACAGCCGATGATCCGAATCGACGATGCACAGTCGCTCGTGTCTTCTCGATGTGGTGTCTTCGTTGTAAACAACCGAATTGTTACCAACGGATAATCACGTCAACAACAACCGTCCTGTGTAACAGCGCTGCCTACTAAGGTTGCCTCCTTCGAGTGGTGCTCCAGTCAGGAAGATCCGACCCGGTACGACAACGAAAACATTAAATCGAGAAGACAAACGACTGTGGGCTATAGACACGGACCATCGGCTTCGATGAAGACGAAGACATTGAAATATTAGCGAAAAAAACATTTTTATCAACCTCGTGTTAGCTTAACAATTCAAGAAAAAGATAATATTAATTATTACCACATAGGCTAAATGATGGTCAGTTTGAAAACCTATTAAGTCAGTTCAAAACACAGGCGACACACGTATACCTACGCTACTGTCATATAAACGAATTTATGTGCATTACCAGTATCCAATAAATAGGACGAGTTTAACACAATCACCAGCGGTTTGCTGCTGTACGGATGCCGGTGCAATCCCACGTCCTAGGCTAATTAACCCCTGATTTTCTCTGAGGATAGGCAAGTGGAAGTCATTGTCTAGCATAGCGCATCTCTATGGAATGGATCAACATTGAGCGGTTTATTCACTATCTTTCGAACTATTGTAAGCTTTCAGTGCACTACAGTACATTTATGAGGGTCATTATGATTAATACGGCGTCGCCCCTATACGATACACGAGTGTAACATCATGAAGCAGAAGGCACCACTGAACATTGCCTATAATATGACAACAATTCCCAACAAGAAAAAGGGCGCGTGTGGCGCAGTGGTCGGAGGCGCCCTGCGACACACACGTGGAATCGATCCTCGCGCACATGGCCTACCAAGCCTTTCATTCCTCGAGCGTGGAAAAATTGGTGCCAGACTTGTCTGGGAGGACAGCAGCACTGACTCAACACATCGGCAGGCCAACAGCGAGTCATTGTAAAGGCCAGATATGAATTCAATCACCACCAAATGACGTTTAATAAAGTCGAATGCGTGGCGCATCCCTCAGGAGTTGATTAACGCTCAGCTTTATCCTTTTTATTCTTTATGGGAACAACTATAGATATTTACGGGCTGTACGGGAAAGAGAGAACGCCTTACGATTAACGTTTCTATCGAAGCAAAACAAAGAAAGCAGCAGAAAATCACATCACATGCGGAATATTTAAGCGCGATGCAAAATTGGGAACGCTTGTGGATTTCTTGGAAACTAAAGCGCTACCCACTAATTCCATTTGCTTGCTACAAATTGAATGTGCACTTTCGATTAAAGGAAGTGATACTAGAAACTGGAAAAGCTTAATAAATTTCCCATAGTTTTTCTCATCCACATTTAAACAGCTGCTTTAAGCAAGCAAAAGCAGATGTAGTGCACTGAACGTGTTACTTTGACACAAAATGACCCAGCGCGAATGATTTCGAGGCAAGACAAAATGAAACACAAATATAAATTCAGTGATGCTGAGATATTTGCAAAACTCCGGGGCGACCCAGATCAATCCCGCTGCCGGGTGATTGCTGATGGCAAAAGATCGATAGAACTAACTGAGAGACAGGCAAAACGAAGGACCCGCATGGTGTGGTGGTGAACGCGTTGCTCCCCGGAAAGTACAATAGCGAGTTCGTTACCCACCGCATACACCTGCGGTCCGGAGTTTTGCAAATATTTCAGCATCATTGAAGTTTCGCAATATACCCTGCCATTAAAAAAAGAGTAGGCAGTAAATAATAAGCTGAAACTTACAAAGCCCAAAAAATGTCTTGAAAGTGATTTTCGTTACCGAAAAGTTCTTATATTCTCTAAAAAAAACTTGTTCTCCACAATTTGGAGTTGTTAAGTACGAGTAGTGCCGGCTCATTTGCTGGTACTTACAAATGCACTTGACAAGCACTAATTACGAAAAAGAGAAGACGGCCAGGATGTTTGAGGATTTAAGCACATTACATTAGTAACTTACGCTGGCATATCGTACTGAAATATGATATCCTGTAGCAGCTCTCTAGTGATGTGTTCTTTCAAGACTTTATTTCCTGGAAACGAAAACATCTGAAACGGCTAAGGTTATAAATACATTTTGGGTGCTAGAACACTTGGACACTCGGACGGCTCGTCCTCACCGGTTGTGCGTGCCCCAGTATAATCTCCATTTTTCGGAGTTTTGCTTGTTTAGCAATTGTGGCTTCCAGGAGCTCCGAGGTCAGCCTGTCCAAGGCATGCCCAGGTCGTCACAACTGCAGGTAGCCGCGGCCCTTGTGGATCAGAGGGGGATTTGTCACAATGCGTCTAGTTTGATACCAGGACGATGGCGGGTCCTAGTATTTGTTTACTCTTAGCTAGGCTTCCTAAGAAAAAGGCCGGACTCTTTTTCAGCTTGGGAAACCCTGGTAGTGGGATGAGTGCTCCGCTGTACATCGCAGTCCGACACCCAAAAACACCGCTCAGCCATGATGTGGCGGTAAACCGTTGGGAGTGGTGCTAGAATATAATGTCATAAACAGCAGATAGATAAGATTCGAATTAAAATAGTGCCAAAAACTTGTTCAATTTTCACTGCACCTAAATCAAATTGTTCATGCTTAGGTGGCTATTCTGACATCAAGAGGAATGGATAAAATAATAAAATAGCCCTAGATTGGAGCTCATAGAGCTCACTAACTTACCATGCAACACTAAAGAATCTCCTCAAAACCTTCATAAAATTACAACACTCTTTATTTATCGTTTGACAAAACACTTAGATTTACTACGTGTCAAAAATTCTACGGGGAAAAAAGATCAGCAAATTTCCTCTGCAAAATAACCATAGGATCTCAAACCACCCTGAAGGCGTAGGTTCGTCCTTCAATCCATACAAACTGCCAGGTTGTCAGCTTTAGTCGAATCATTCAGCCCTTCTAAGAAGAAAGAAGGCAGTTTGTTTAAGAGCGAAAATTAAATTTACAAGGCTTTCAACATAAACGCCTCAACGACAAACACAAACGATAGATTGAAAAGCATTATCATACCCTTTTCTGGAAGAAAAGAAAAGAAGTTTCTTGAGTTGGTAAAAGGCCTGAATCTGATTTTTATAGAATACAAAAACTTCGTGTTGTTGGTAATGGTCTGTATTTTGTAGCGGTTTTTAGTGCAATTAAAAACATCCTCTGTAAGCCTAGATATGGGTGCGTGTGACGCAGTGGTCGGAGGCGCCCTACAACACACACATGGGATCTATCCTCGCGCCCTTGGCCCACCACGCCTTTATCCCTCCGGGGTCAGTAAATTGGTATCAGGCCTGTCTGGGAGGATAACAGCACTGTCTCGATACATCGGTATGCCAGCGTGGGTCATTGTAAAGGCCAGATATGCATCCAGTCACCTTCGAACGATGCTTAATTATGTCGAATGCACAGCGCATCGATCAAGGATAGATCAACGCCGAGCGCTTTATCCCTTCTAAACTGAAACTTGTTTTAATAACTCAAAAGCCCGATTTTTTGTAAACCTCGGTATATTTGATATACTTATCTATACGATCTTCTAAAGTGATCTGCTCAAGCTGATGCGAGATTCATATGGATCTTCCTTGTCGTTGTTGTTGCCGCAGCTGTTGGTGTTGTTGGTCGATGGTTGACATTTCGGCGATTTCGCCTTCCTCAGAGCCGTGTTGTTACAAGTGGGATTTTGATTTTTTTTGACCTGATGCGAGGTTGGTATAGGTCTTTGTTGTTGTTGTCGTTGTCGTTGCTGTTGGTTGCTCGTTGTTACTAGTAGGACCACTCGTAACAGCACGGCCCTGAGGCAGGCGAAAACGCCGAAACGCCACCCATCGCCCAACAACACCAGCAGCAACGACGATAACAACAACAACGAAGGCCTATACCAACTTCGCATCATCTCAACAAGACCGGTTTATGAGACATATTTGTTCAAACTTTAAAGTGCCCATTGTTTCTGCTACATCAATGCTTTCCGGGAGTTAGGTGTTAAGAAGTCGAATGCATGGCGCATCACTCAAGGATTGATCGAGGCTGAGAGCTTCATCCTTTATCCTTTGTAGCATTTTATAATTTTAAAAAATCCCAAGCACTGTAATTTTTTTGCAATGTGCAGTTAATATCCCAATCCGAAAGTCCAGTTTAAAATAAACTGATGCCAGGAATTGACACCGTTATCTAAATCTCTTGTTTGTAAACCATCAATCATCCTTAGGGCCTTGCGAATGCAAATGGTGTTCGTCTGAGGACGCCCTGACGTTAAAATCTTTGGAATTCTGAGATAAACTCTTATCCAAACGCTAGTTGAAGCAAATCGAATTAGAGCTGAATTCTTCGTGAAGATCTAAAATCTGTGAATCCAATGAAACCAGGGCTTTATTATCTGTCCTAAGCTGGGCATGGCTTCCAATAGAGTATAAGAAAAAGTGGTTGTTCGCTTTCATGTCGGTTACATGATTGCAGTAGAATAATGAGGCCGCTTGAAGGAATTCAAGTCCAAGTTCCGTGATCGTCGTGCCATGCTTCAATTTTAGGCTGGACAGATTTTTATACCGTTTTTCAGGGAAACTCGAAAGAAACAGACCATGTAGGAATTCTGGATTTTTAAAGCGATCCAGATACCTTCATCGCTCCACTAAAAAGTGCAGAGTCCATTTATGAGCCTTAGTGTCTCATCTGCTTCACGCAGTCTCTCCAACTAACATTCTTCTTCATAGTCACATCTTTGTCAGCATATTTGCTCTATTGAGAGAAACGTATTCCACATTTTCTTCTCATCTGAACAAGAATATTTTCTTTGAATAAGCATTTATTGACTGCAAGTGTCATTGGAGCGATGTCTGCATGGAAATTAAGAGAAGCGATCCCTGAGCCCGCGCAAGAGATACGACGCAGCGGTTATCTGAGGCTACCGTTCTACTCTTCGGTTTTCTCGCATATTTTAGGTGTCCCTCCAACTTCTGCGTATCCAATAGGTTCTTATGTTTATGTTCCCATGTTTTTGAACACCTTTTATGTGTGATCTGATCCTTGTGGATCATGAAAGAAAAACTTGTTTATTATCTAACCATGGTGTTTTCAGCTTTACTGGTAGTTTTGTGCACTTGAAGTGTGTTTTTATGTTTCTTCCATATTTCTTACAACCATCAATTGTACCGATCGAAGCGGTGGTTTTCGCAAGTATAGCGCATTAAGAACACCTGCTCGACGACTAGCCTCACTGTAAACTCCGTATTGTTCTAGATCACTGAGCCGACATGGTATGGTGGTGGTATAAAACAACGGTGGCATAGATATGTCTGCTCGATCAGCGCTTCGACTTCTTCGTCATCATTGATCCACCTCTGAAGAAGACGAAGACGTCGAAACGCTGACCGCCGCCGAATAGATATTTTTTGTAGCAACCTCACCTAAGCTCAGTAATCTAAAGCAATATTGATCAATCTTTTTGAGTTTTCCTTAATATCACTTTTCAACATATATTCCATAACTACTGATTAACTGTTAAAAGTGGGGCAAAAAGCTATGGGCAGCGAAATAGGTCAAAAGAAAAGCTTGCACACTGAGATCGAGATTTACGATTCGAAACGTGCAGCAGTGAGGAATACCGAAATCAGTGCGCATAGTCGTGAATGCGCTAAAGTAGGGAGTTGAAATGAGTTTCATTAGTACAAATAGTGAGTGAGTGATGGTTAACACAAACACTGTGATTAACACTTAACTCCCGGAAAGCATTGATTTCAATGCATGTGTAGCAGAAATATTGGGCACTTTAAAGTTTGAAAAGTATGTCTTATAAACTGATCTTGTTGTGTTGATGCGAAGCTGGTATAGGCCTTCGCTGTTGTTGCTGTCGTCGTCGCTGTTGGTGTTGTTGGTCGATGGCTGGCGTTTCGGCGATTTCGTCTGCCTCAGAGCCGTGCTGTTACGAGTGGTCCCACTCGTAACAACGAGCAACCAACAGCAACGATAACAACGACAACAACAACGGAGACTTATACCAACCTCGCATCAGGTAAACAAAATCAAAGTCCCACTTGTAACAACACGGCTCCGAGGAAGGCGAAGTTGCCCAAACGTCAACCTTCGACCAACAACACCAATACCAGCGACAACAACAACGACAAGGAAGATCCATATCAATCTCGCATCAGCTTGAGCAGATCACTTTAGAAAATCGTATAGATAAATATACCAACTATACAGAGGTTTATAGAAAATTGGTCTTTTGAGTTATTTCAGCCTAGAAGGGATAAAGCGCTCAGCGTTGGTTTATTCTTGATGAATGCGCTGTGCATTCGACTCAATTAAGCATCGTTCGAAGGTGACTGGATGCATACTTGGCCTTTACAATGACTCGTGGTGACCTACCGATCTATCGACCCAGTGCTGCTATCCTCGCAGACAGGTCTGATATCAACACACCTCAGAGGAATGGAAGACTTGGTGGGCCATAAGCGCGGGGATCGATTCCACGTGTGTGTTGCAGGGCGCTTCCGACCACTGCGCCTTAGAAAAATGCTGTAAAGCAGAAAGAAATTGTGCTTTCCAGCATATCTTAGTAGAATTTGATCAACTAATCAATAAAATGGGTAATTATCTGGTCACCTTGCTTTAAAAATAGCAAAAGTGTTCTACAAAGTTATTTCTACGTAGTACCTTTAAGTATTTGAATGTAAGGGAAGATAGATCTTAAAAGCTGTTGTTCTGGTGAAATCCCATTCGCAACTCAGCGACCGTCCCTTTGAAATTCAATGAATTTCTAGTAAATCAGTGACCTGAGAGAGCTCAAGCATTGCTCTCTCCTTCGGCTACTATTCAGGGATGTGAGAGGACGATAAATCCTGAAACCGAAGAAGAACCCACACCAATCCGAATTACCTTCATGAATAACGGGAAGGCAAAGCAACGAAACGAGCGAATGAATAAAGGTGTACGATATGGTGGAAAAGATGTTTAATACTAACGAACATCTTTAACTTGTCCGTTCATCTAAAGAAAGGACCTCTCTCGTTCTGAAGACTACGGACTTTAAAGTCTTCACTAGAAATTCATGTAATGGATGAATTTCAAGAGGAACTTTGTGAACCAAATACGATTTGCAATCAATTTCACATTGTAATCAGAAATTCAGCTGTGAGTGCTTCAAGTTGGACATGGCTAGGATCGAGCTGAACAACATGTGTGCGTGTGCGTGTGCGTGCGTGTGTGTAAGACTCGCATGGTGTCATTGTACCACATCTGAATAAACCTAGTGAATGAAGAAGTAATTAAAAACCATTGACGATGGAATAAAACTAGCAAATTCATGTGGTGTTTTGCCATGTGTAGAAACGTTTTTGGAACCTAAGGTTTCCACACAAGACATTCCAAAAGGACATTCAGATCGGTCACCGTTCTCCTCACAGAAGTGGTTTTGTAAAAAAAAAACAGCCCGTGGTTTTTTTAGAAACGAGATAGAAGTTCTTTTTTTAAGCTTTGGCGTACGAAATAATTGGACTCTCCAACTTTATTATAATCAAACCAATAGACTTTTCCACCCAGGACTCCGACCGACCACACCGATGATATTCAGGAATCAAACATCAGTGCCGCTTAGTCAGCACGTACTGTGCTTCATCCACCTTAGAAGACGAATGCTCCTTAATTTCGGTGATAAGCATTCAAGTTCGATGGTGCTAAAACGACACGAAATCCTCATCAGATTAGTAGATTGGGAGCGACGACGGGTCGCCTGTAGGTGCTTTCAGTGAGTTGGCGATGGTCCACTAACCAGTTCGATTACTATCATTAGAATGATGATGCAGCGCTTAAAATACTAAGTAACAAACTTGCTCATAATTTGAGAAGCAGGAAATCTCTTCTACTGTACAAAGCGTCCTTACACCTATCGGAATAATCATCACTGACGCATCAATTAGAGGTGCCTCATAATACACACAGACCATTGGTTCAATCCCTGGAACCGGTGTAACCAAGCTGTTCATCTTTCCAGAGTTGGAGAACTGGTAACACACTTGTCTGAGAGAATAAAATACGCAAAGAGAACACAGACTTAAAAAATCGGCTTGCGTCAGGAAGTCACTGCGTAGGGCGAATATGGATTCAACCACCTCTGTGATGCTACAAGTGGAGAAGAATGTATGGGACATCTTGCAAAGATTGACAAAAACCGAGCATTCCGTAATTTTACTCTGAATGCTTCTGCACCTTCTTTGCTCTGCTGAAGAAATCACTGACATCATAAGCGGCCGACTTACACTTGAGCGTTTACCGTGGTTACTGTAGAATTGCGCTGCAACCTGAGCTGGTGTACTCTAGTGGTTGACTTAGCTAGTTGGCAGAACAGTAGCGAATCTGTAGATGAGAGTAACGAAGCTGAACGAACGATTGATGGCGTCGAGTGATGACAACGTCCAGATGCTGCGACCCATAAAACATCACATTAGAAAGAATCGTCTGCTCAATTGCGATTTTCGCATTACTAAACATTAAATCACCATCGCACGGGATGACAGACTATTCTCAGTTATGTACAAACCAAGGTAAACGATCTTAAAAAAGATTTCACTGAAAATTCAATACAACTGGTAATTATTGGTGTTCCTACGTCAAATAGACGTAAGTAGAGCAATGTTTAAATCCTTTTATTTATTGCCTGTTTCTTTTCTTCATGGCAAGGTATTATGTGAAATACAACGACAAGGATATTGAGGTATGAGCAGAACTTGGAACCTCAGTTTGGCTTCGAACCGGCGATGACCCTCTCCGTGTGCTCGCATGCTATCCACTACTAAGCGAGGCTCTTGTTTTGTAGAAAAAAAACATTGAAAACGTAGAAAAAATTCATGCAAAATTCTGAAACATTGATAGTCGTCGATGTATTTTTCTCGACTATTTGCACTTTAATCCCATTTGAAAGAAATTCGGAACAAAAATCTTGCTGCCATTCGATTGACTTTTTTGTGGTTGAACACCAATTTTTTCCCTATGAATTTCCTGAGAACGCCCAATTTTTGTTTACTTATAAGAGTAGACCGCCGTTATTTAGTAATAAACTGAAGCACTCTTCCCTATTGATTCCAAGCAGAGATTTTACAGCTATTAAGAGAAGCTACTAGGGCTGTTCTTAAGAGTTCCTTAAGAGTTCCGTTCGTTATTTCCATGAGATCTATCAATGGTGAGATTTTTCTTCTCATAGCATATTTCTATCGAGCTACATTTAATTACCCTTAACATCCCCTGATCTCGAAATGAAACGCGCAGCCGGGGTATACGAGCTTTTACAGTGAGCCAAAGTGAAAAGGGGCTTGACATTTCTAGTTGGATTCCCACATAAGGATATGCCAATAGCACGAAAAGGAGAATGAACTATCGAAGACTATTTGATCTCTTGTAAGAAAAAAACTTGAAAAGATAAAAAAAAATATGTGAAGTCCTTGTCGAGAAAGAGAGAGACCCTCACTAAGTAGCTCTGGTGGGTTATTCTATTAAAATGGAAATTCAGTCACACGGTAATAAGAAAAATTGCAGACGATCCAAGGGATATATACTAATGATTATATACATCCTTGTTACTTGAATGTTCATCTTCACGAATCATAAAGCTCCCGACCCTCAGTAACTGGCTTTTTTCGCCTAGGCAGTATTTTCTTTCCTAGAAGGTTCCAATCTCATGATAGAGCTTCTCCACATTTTTTCTACTTGTCAGCAAGTGAGTGTGGTGTTCTCAGGATGGCAATGACTCCTGTCAGTGGAAATGTCAAACTCTTCTCGTCGCGACAGGACCTGCTAGACTGATGAGTTCTTGCTGTACCCCACAATTCAATATCAGTTTTGTTAGATCGTTCAGTGGTGATTTAATGTTTGCGCATTAATAAAAGTTTAGTTGAGACAGCGATTCGTCCTACGTTGTTTCATGAGGTGGCTGCATTTGGACGCTTTCATGAGTCGAAAACCATCATTTTGTTCAGTTTCGTAAATTTCAACAACAAATTCGTTACTTCAACTACAATGATGCTGAGATATTTGCAAAAGTCCGGACTGCAGGTGTCTACGGTGGGGATCGAACAAAGTACTACCCTTTTCGGTGGATAACGCGTTCACCACCACACCATGCGGGTCATTCGTTTCGCCTGTCTCTCATCTAGTTCTTGGTTCCATCGGCCACTGCCATCAGCAATCACCCGTCAACAAGATGGATAACACATAATGTCTGCCGTGAAAAATTGTTATAAGCAGTGAATGAAAAGTCAACATTGAGATTCGTTGCTGTTTAGCCAACTAGCTAAATCGACCTTTATATAGACTTGTAAGTCGGCCAGTAATGATGTCAGTGATCTTTTCATCAAAACAAAGAAAAGTGTGGAAGTGTTTCGAGTAAAATTACGAAGTGTTCGGGTTTTATCAATCGTAGCAAAATCCGCCATACATTCTTCCTCGCTCGTGACATTAAAGAGGTAAGTGCATGCATATTCGGTCTACGAAATGCTTTCTTGGTGCCTACCGATATATAGTCTTTTTTTTACATTTTTTATGCGCTCAGACAAGTGTGTTACAATTTGGCAATCCTGAAGAGATGAACGGCTTAGAGATCGAACCGATGACCCTGTGTGTATTGGGAGGAATCTATAACTACTGCGTTACGGTAATGACTATTTCGGCAAACATAAAGATGTCCTCTGTAATAAAAGAAGTTCTTTACTTCTCAGACAATCAACTTGTTCGCTGTTTAGTGCTTTAAATGCTGCGTCATCACCCTGATGAAAGGAATCAACCTAGCTAATGGATCAAATCACTGACTCACTGAATCCCACTAGACACGACCCTTTGTTCCTCTTAATCTGGTAATTTGATTAGGATTTTTTGTCGTTCTATCATGACTACAATAGGATATCCATCACCGAAATTAACGCGGACTTGTGTCTATGAAGCACGAGAGATGTTGGGCGAACGGTATTGACGCTTTATTCATGGATCTTATCAGTATGTTCCGAGAATTAAGTGTAAAGCTTATTGGCTTGATTGAAATTGGCCGCAGATTGGTCTGGGAACTAGTCCGGCCGATCTATGGAGGTTAGCTGGTGACTGTGGCAACGGCATGTGAGCGCCGTATTACAACTACCCCAGAGTTTCGTGGCGAATGTACTCAACCAGGAAACAACTACATTCATAAAGAACACTAAAATCTTCAAGAAGCCGAAACTACGCACGAACTGGAAGACTTTCGTGAGCGGCGTATATATGGAAAGAATCAAATGATAGAAATGCAAGGACCCGCTACAAAAAAAATTTCATGGATCCCTGGCGGTTCTTTTGAAGACCCGATTTCAGGCAATAAGAATACTGATTAGTTTGAAGAAAGGTAAACATTCATCTCCATCCAGAACAGCGACTATCTTCGGTGCCCTCCGGCTGTCCAATTTCTCATCAAAACGCATTTAACGGGTCTCTCTCCTAGGTGCAAGCGGAAGTGCAGTTAAGACAGCATAAAAGTGCTTGCTGAAGATCACAGTGGTCTCTGCACGAAATTCGCAAAGGATGCAGTTCAATGTTCATCGTAGATAATGTGGAGTCGTTGGAAGAAATTCGATAGGCATTCGATAAACCGAATTTTCGAGTTTTTTGAACCACTGAAGCTGGTCGTTGAAGAGGAAGATTGCCACTGGCATTGGATTTTGTACAATGATGGTTAAATAAATATTCACATCATTATAGCATAGGTAAATAGAGATGCCTTGCCATGCACACGTGTCCAATGGTTCGACCTAGTTCTGCGGCGATGACGAATCCCGACATAAGAATGCTTCCGACTGGCGAATCAGTACCAGACCTGCCTGGGAGGAGAACATTGATTTAGTGCATTGCTAACCACCGCACGTCTTGGCCGAATATGCATACCTGTCCAGTGCACAGTGGAGCCGAATGCATAGTGCCTCTCTAAAGGACTAATCAACATCAAATAAGTTATCTCCACTCTATCGTCGTCGTCATTCACTTCCATTGATATGTCGCTTTGTATTCGCATTTCATTTGCATTTTTATTAAAAAGTTCTGTTACCGGTTCATACGATCACAAAGAATTGCACTAATGGGGAGACGATGACGTCCGTCTAACTATCGACTGAAGAGGCGACATCGTCTTATCCACGGGATTGCACTGGATTGTTTGCTTAGGCTATTCGAAAGAAATCTTATTCTAATGGCTCTAATCCAATATGAGTGGAATTCACAGCCTTAAAACGATTTCTTGGTAACCATGTGCTCGTGGAACCTTGGTAAACATTCAGATGATTAGAGCCACAGCAAGCAGAAAAGAATTTGTCATTTTACGAAATGGTCGAAGAAAAAGTAGGCAGTGAATCTTCGCTGCCGACGGTAAATAAAATATCCCGCAGAATACTTCAGAATGGCAGAAACCAGTTGTACTTCAACGTATCAAGAATCAGTTGGTCAGTTGGACAGAATACCTACGGAGCGCTTAGGACAAGCACTGAAGAACACTCATCATCGACATAGACGTCAAAAGACGATATGGAGACCATCAAAAAGACGATCAAACCTCTTATTGAGCATTCTAGAAAAAATGCTCTTTTCGTGTTCTTCAAGTGAGCAGCACTCACTAGATAACTTCTAGACGCCATAGGACCGTACGAAGCCTTGTTTCCGTCTACACGAATCTTTGGACGGTTAACACGAAGGCAAAGAATAACACTGGCGATAACATCTCTTACATCAATGAACTCCGTTCACTTCATTCTGTTGACAGGAAAAAAACCCAAAGGTATGAATCTCGATAACCCGTTATGAAAGGGACAACCATAGGTCACAATTGTTCGTACGAATATAAGCTTTTCATTTTTCTTCACCTGCAAAATGTGGTCATATTCGGGTTTAAAATGATTTAGAAAAGGTGATAAAGAATGGGAAAGAAGAAAAACTGCTCGGAATGAAATCTAAAAAACAACGAGGAATAAAACCAGCTGGAAATTCAACGCTTCAAGATGGGTAACTCGTCTTCCTGTAATGGACGAGATTTTCTGTCAAATTTTAGAATACAAAAGGTAAACTCTCCGAAATCAATTAACAATCACTACTAAGATTTGACTGGATGTGAATTTGGTGGCATTTAGTCTTTGTCGACAAAGGAAAATGCTTGAAAGACTTCGTTGGTGAGGAGAAAACGAACAAAAGAAAACGGGCAAGGTCTTTATGACAGCTTTCTTGACATTTTTTCGAGCTTTGCAAAGAAACAGCGGCGTCATATAATTTGGTGGTCCAACCTTTAGTCTTGCAATGAAGCGTCAGAGAGATAATTTGGTAGTCCGGCCTTTAATCTTTGTCGACAAAGGAAAAATGCCTAAAAGCCTATATCGCCAGCTAGAAAAACGAAGAGGAAACCGAAATGACTTTTCTGAGCCAATTTTTTCCTCACATTTTTTGAGCTTTCTAGAATAGTGGCACGATCACAGAAATATCCGAACATTATTCCTTGCAAGCTTTCTTAAACGAAAACTAAGGAAAGTCACAAAAGGGGACTGAGTCGTATGAACTCATGCGATTCAGAAGAGTTCTGCTCAGTTTTTTTTTTTACAATGGTTTCTGAGTGAGTCATGAACAAGAAAAAATGTCTGCTGCCCACTGGAACTAATTTGGTCAAGTTTCTTGAATGGTGAATTTTCAAAATGAATCCTTCTAGGTTATCGTTCTATCTTCTAAAACTTCTGGTAACTGTCATAAAGGTCGAAAACTTATTCATTTAGCAATCATGTTTACTTGAAGGTTTTCACAACGAGCTGGACGGCTGCGGGTGTAGAAAGAAGAATGGAATGAGTCGGAGAGCTATTTCCGGCCGTCATGAGGAGAATGCTGTAAAGAGGAACTGTGTTAACGAGCATCTGAAAGTCAACGAGGAACGGAAGAACACGACGCCATAGATACAGCAGCTTTTTTGGGCCAAAAAAAATTAGAAAGTGTAGAAAAAAGATGAGAAAATGAGATAGCATGCTAAAGTTTCGTAACTTATAGAACAGTGAAGCATTATATTCTTTTCTACGAAATGTCTTGAGACGGAAGAACAACGTGATTTACTAAAAAACGAGGAGCAGAACTCCTCACTAATGATTTCGTGTTTGTTTTGGATTGAGAAAAAAGCTTCTAGATGAAGCTCTTCGGTGCCCTTATAGAGATGCACTGACATTTCTTGCGACATCCATTCAGATTGTGGATAATGTCTTTATAAAGAACCATAGTATATTCGCACATGAATATGTGCACATACACACACACGCACACACACACGCATACAAGTAAATGCATCCGTAAACGTGCGTATTCATATGAGTACAAATACACATGCGTACACATACATGCATATACGTACGTGTACACACCATACATATACACACACACAGACAAGCACATATATACACACACGCAAGCAGCACTCATACAGAATGTGGCAAACACACTCGAACGAATATCAAAAGAAGCGGAGTCCTACTTAAATGAACCTGCATCTTTCCAAAGTCTTCGGTAAATGCACGAGCAAAAAGTAGTAACTAGCTAAAAGCCGAAACGTAAAAGGCTTTGAACAGCCATAAAAATATTCATTTATTGGCAGTTCTTGTCATTATTAGCTATTGGCCAAAATTACTACTGAAAGAAAAGAATCAAAAGGTAATAAAGCAGAATTTAAAAAATATAAATACGGTATAAAAATAAAATATGTATGAAGATATAAAGCATTTTCCTCATTGAACACTATCTATGGGACCCGTAACAGGACGGAAAAAGTAGCTTGACCTTTCAACTTAACCCATTCGCTACTAAACTGGGTTCTGACAGCTGATGACGATGATTTCCAGAACACTGGAGTTGGTGAGTAGTCGGAACATGAACACCTTCATAGGAGAGACTTTGATCTTTCGCTTTTGCATGCTCCTTACATTTGCATACTTTTATATCTTTATTACAATAAGAAGAAAATCCTCTTAGGAGGTGTAAACGAGAATAGAACTTTTAAAACTTCCAACGCAAATACGGCAACAGCAATCATCAGCGATAAATTGGAAGGGACCATCATTTCCTGCTAGACGAAATTCCCGCCTTCTCATCCACTTCCTTCTCATTCAAAATACGAGCCTTGAGGAAAAAAGTGAAAGAATAATCCACCAACTTCAAAAAATTAGAATCTTATTTTAAAAGACGAGAAATTGTGCACCTTGTAAGCAGAGTTTGCCAAGATCCCAGAAATATGGATTTAAATTCGAACGTAAAATTTGCACCAAATGCATTGATATCAATGCATACTACTAAGTACACGTATCTAAGATTATTTTTAAATTAATAGCATTAAATGCTTTAAATGGCAGTTGTTAAAATCACAGATTTTTTAACTTTTGTGATATAATGGAAAACGGAAAATTTATACTCCTATCTAACCCGAAACTCGTTTTCCCGCCCAAATTAATTGAAGCAAATCTTTTTTTTAGGTGTACATTTGGCACAGTGGTCTGAAGTGCCCTGCGACACGTATGAGATCGAACCCCACTCCCATGGCTTACCAAGCCTTCCATCTCTCCAGCTTCGGTAAATTGGTACCATACTTGTCTGGAAGGATAGCAGGACTGGCTCGATACATCGATAGGCCACGGCTATCCACTGTGAAGGCCAAATATACTCAATCACCTCCAACGATACTTAATGAACTAGAATGCATAGCGCATCCCTCAGGGATTGATCAACGCCGAAAGCTTTGAATCTTTTTTGCAAGTTCATTAGATTTTCACGATCTAGTTCACAGATAGCTAAAAATTATTGTCGGTAATTATTTGAAGAAAATCTCACACGTTAAAGTGGATTCACAAAAATTGCAACGACATAAAACAATATGTATTCTTTCTTGATAAGCTTGCACGAGGTTGATAAATATATTTATTTTCGGCTAACGTTTCGACGTCTTCGTCTTCCACAAAGCCGATGGTCCGAGTCGATGGTCCATGATTGTTGTTCGTCTCGACGTTGCAGCTTCGCCTTCAGAAGTCGCACAGAACTTCAGTTCAATGATTTAGATTATTCACGGAGTTACAGTACTACCACTAGATTGCTGCATTTAATAAAAATAATCACGGTTAAAAGCTACGACTAAGCCTGCATCTACACTTTGAAAAATATTTTTACGTGGTGACTCTCATCAGCGCATGGCGCACCAAGTGGATTCGCCACAGTAACACCGTTATTCGTGTCCTCTTCTTAGTCATCGTGTTATTCAGCCAGGCATCAGTAATCCCCAGTTATCCCTTTCGAGTGCCAGGCCCAGTCCAGTTGAATCTGTTCGCTCGAAGAATACAAAAGCGACTACAATTTAGCGGAAAAGCATATCGTTAGCCATGCATATAGATCATTGTCTACTTTTCTCGTTGATAAGCTAACACGAGGTTGTCGTGAATCTTTTGCTCGCCTAACTCCTCAGCGTCTTCCCACTTTGCAGAGCCGCGACGATTTCAGTATTACGAGTATTCAACTGGTGATCGCTTTTTTGGAGACGATAGTCTAAGAAAGTTTTCCGCGCTAATGGAGGAAAAACAAAATAAAAAGCTAGGACAGCAAGAAAACACAATGTTGTGTTACCTGTTCATAAACACGGTTCGAGTCATATTCATTTCGTTCGATCGTAACAGCTTTACGTACCACTGGAATTACTGATTTAGCAAAAGGGTAATTTCCAGAAAAGAAAATTCTGACTTTGGTCTATCGCTGACTTGCTCGACCTAGAAGCTAATTCAAATGGAAGAAGGAATTTCGTTGCGTAATCGAAACTCTAACGTTTCAAGATGTATAGAAGAATTTTAACCGAAAGTTAGGTCGCGATTTAAAGTCACGAATTTTTCGATTGTTTCAGATGGATTGATGATCTTCGCACAGGAAAAAAATAACGGATACATTTAATAACTTGGTTTTTCTTTTGTAAGAAACTTCATGAGGTACTTTCTTTAAAATGGAGGACCTGCACGCATTCATCTGCCACTTGTCACCCCCAATCTCACTGATTGTTCAGAGTCTTAAACAGACACAAATAGATCCTCCACTGACACATGTTGCTCCTTAAACGATCTCACTGAATCCCACTCACTTGAGAGAAGCAGAGAATTCTCCACTTCCTCACTTCGCGTTTCTTTTTGGAGTTCTGTGTAGCATAGTATTGACAAGCAAGCCGAATTTCCTTGTAGATATCCCGAATCTACTCATAGGATTCCTAAATAGAAATTTTCCAATTTTTCTCTAATTTCGAGAGGGGATTCTTTTCGACTTCGGTGACCCTGACAGCAGCGAAAAAGACGCAGCTGCACATCATAGTTTGACATCCAGTAAAGCGAAAGATCGTTATCGCCTTAATAAAACGAAATTTTGGAAAATTTGTGTCGAAAGAAGACCAGAAATCCAGCCGGATGGTATGAGCAAGGGCGGATTTGGAACACACCTAAACGAATCTTTATGGGGATTGTGAAGACTCGTCAGGGCTCTATTTCCACCTGATTTCATCATCAATGATAGCTCACCCAGTTGAAATTATACAGAAGAAATTATACAGAATGATCACCCAGTTGAAATTATACAGAAGACAGCTAGGTAGTTGTACAGAGACCAGTTTTAGAAGCAGTTCTAATTATCGCAACCACAATGGTGCTCAACTAATCTCTTTATTAAATAGCAATTTGAACACTAGTGAAAAACGAAATTTGATTACATTTCGAGCGTTATTTTTGTTGCTCTTTCTGAGAGCGTTGAGTTGAATCCTTCACGGATTAGCCAATCACTCTTCCTATGGATACGCAGATACGTTACTCCTCGTCCGTTCATAAAAGGCGATGACCACCAGTGGTGAAGACCTGAGGACTTTCTAGCAGAGCTCTCTCAGATCCACAACAGCCGGCGTCCGCCAACAAATAGGAACGCTGTAGTAAACGCTATAGTAAAGGTATTTCAGAATTCCAGAAGAAATCAACAGGATCTTCCCAGGATTCCAGAAAGAATTAACTGGATCTTCACTTAATGATATTCATGCGGAAATTGCTAGAATAGGAGCAGAAACAATAGAGTAACCTGAAGGCTTTCGTGAACGACCGATGCACCACAACGAGCCCAGTAAAGGAAACACCGGGATCCACAGCATATGTGATGACGGACCATATTTAAAAAAATAGTTCTAAGTTCTAATAACGGTTTTAACTTTTACTTGTTGCCTACTGCTTTTTCACAGCAAGCTATTATATTGCAGGAAATATAACCACAATTATGCTGAGATATGAACAAAGCTCGTAACATCAGGTGGACTTCGAACTCGCGATTAGCCTCTGGCTCACTCAGTACACACTACACCTACCCAGACCTGAATGACCATCTGAGGCTTCGAATTTCGTTAATATCTGAGCACCATTTTGGCTGCATTTCACATAACATCCTGCCATGAAAAATGAACAAACAGAAATAAAAGTTAAAATACCTGAGAGACAGGCGAAACGAAGAACCCGCATGGTGTGGTGGTGAACGCTTTACTCCCCGAAAAGGACAATAGCGCGTTCGTTCCCAACCGCAAGCACCTGCGGTACGGAGTTTTGCAAATATCTTAGCAATTTTGTGGCTGTATTTTGTTTAATACCCTGCCATAAAAATTATAGAAGGCAGAAAATAAAAAGTAAACATTGTGAATTCAAAAGTTAAAATATTGTGATTTCGAATGCAGCTTCAGCTTAACTGAGCTTAATGCCGATTTGTGCATTCAGGATCATTCCTGTTAATGAGTAATTGTGGATAGAACCAATAGAGTCAAAACATAGCTGACACTAAGAGAAAGCAAACGCGTCCGTTTGTGTGGTGGATAGCACGTGAACTTTAAGAAAGAATGATCGCAAATTCGAAGCCCACTTGAGTGCCTGAATTTTGTTCATATCTCGGCATCATTGGGGTTATATTCCACTAGTAATGGTCTAATATATGTAATTCTTACGAACTGCTGTGGTTGAGCTGACGCGAGATTGGTATCAGTTCTTGTTGCTGGTGCTGTGGTTCGATGGTTGGCATCGTGATGACTTCGTCTTCTTTAGAGGTTGAACGTATTTTATGTGGTGCTATTCATATAATTCGGTGAGCTATCTCTAGTGATGGTGAAGACCTACTATATAAATAGAAGCCATTTTGTTTAAAAGCCACTCATTGTTATGTTAGGTGTGGGGCCACTCACATGTTGTTTGCGTGGGATGTGGAAAACAATCATTGTTTTTCAATGTTTTTCATCAATAAGCAGACACGAGGTTGTTAATATAGAATTTATTAGAACACAATTGCTGACGTTTCGGCGGTTTCGCCTTCTTCAGAGCCTGGAAAGGTCAAATTGAGATGCGATCTACTCAGCC
>UYYA01000883.1:0-29052 GCA_900624975.1 Angiostrongylus costaricensis | reverse complement strand
TGTGAGATCAGTCTAAAAACCGCATACAGAACAAATATCATAATCAACAGCTGTCTATGTGTCTTCTACATAGGAAACATGTTTCTTAGTGGCTAGAGGACCTCCACAATGCACACGTTGCTAATGGTCGGATAATGTGCACTGCGCAAACCAGCCTCTCTAAATGGTCAGACAACCAAACTCACATCACACCAGGCACTTGTCCTAGAGTTTTAAAAAAGTTGGTTTGATACACTGGTAGATGGCAGTAAGTCATTCCTGAGGGATGATGCACCATGCATTTGACTCCATTGACTCCGCAACATAAAGGCGATTGAATGCATACGTAGCCGAAACAGTGATTTGCTTCAGCCTAGCGATGTATCCAGCTAGCATTTTTTGTCCTAACAAATGAGTTTTCCAGACACAAAGTGATTGAGCCAAAGGCATTGTGCCCACTGTAGGGTCCATCTAAGCAGTGCTCAATTTGGACTCCTGAAAGGAGCTTGCCAGTTATATACCCGTAGAAATTTACAGGTTTTTTAGATTTCCTCTTAAGTTGTTCCTATTTAAGTTTAGAACCCATGTGAACACTTTAATTTTTACAATTTCGTTCATAGAAAACCGCACTTACTAAAGGAGGCTTTGCTTCCTCCACTGGTTTGATCTCTGAAATGCACAATTTAATCTCCTCTGAATCACCTGACAGAAAATCAATCTTGTTACAGAATAACTTTATTGTAAGCGGTTAGCCTCCACTACCTGGAAACAGATCTGATAGGTCGTCGTTGTGCAAATCAGTCTATGGAAAGGAATCACAGTCTCGAGCAAGAAGTGCCAGAATTCAGGAGAGAGAGAAATATGGCTGTTCTATTCGAATCCAAAGCCTTCCAACACGAAAGAATTCTTGGAAGAAGCTGAAGCTGATGCTAGTGTCCTTGGTCGATTGGGTATATGGAGAAATATGTACTCATCTAGTACAAAGCGTTCTGGCAAACTAGACAGCCTTACGTTTTCTAAAATTACAATAATCTGCTAAACACTTCCTTTTTAGTGATGACTGGGGTGATCCGTCTCGCACCCGGGCAGTGCTGATGATGTCTGGTTTTTATGTTTGCAAATTTAAATAATCAGAGCATTTTTTGATGTTTTCTAGCAAGGGACAAACAGTTCTCACAAGCCCAGTGAAAACCTGATAAGGTGCAACACGATTGATTTCCATATCTTACATTAATGGACTTCTTGGCGTCATGATTAGCTTAACACCCTTTACACAACTGCATCCGCAAGTCTTAGAAATTCGCTACTTGGAGTGTGTGAGGCTTAGAAAATGAATTCACCTAGTCTTCACCTTTACTCGAGGTGTGTTTAAATATTAGGTGAAATGCTGCACTCAACTCTAACAGAATACGATCAACCAAATCAAGCATGACTACTGAGCTGAAGCCAGTTTGGAAGGGTTGCAACGACTTCTGCTGGATGGTGATGAGCTGCTCTTCCGGACAACTTTGGGGTCTACGTTAATAATCTGTTATTAAAAATAACCACTTAACTCGATCAAGAGGGACCATCGATCAAACCGGTGCGAACACGTTGCAACGACTTTTACAATAGGATGATGTGATAGCAAGAACTTTTGGAAGACTTCAGGATTTTTGCTGCATAATACCTTCGAAAGGCAGCGATTTGAGTCACTAGAGCAGTGCAACTAAGCCGAAACAAACGATGCAATGGCTTCTTCTGGACGATAACCACTTCATGGACTTCATGGAAAATTGAGTCTAGAAATTCCAATCAAAGTCCTATGAAAGGGTGTATTGGGCAAAATTACCTATTTGGAGTAATTTCTTCTTTTGATGGACCGTCCTCACTGTTTGTGCGGCGCTTAGCACAATCTTCATTATTCGGAGACTTGCTGGTTTTGCCATGGTGTTTTCCTGGAGTCCCGAGGTCAACCTAGCGAAAGTCTGCTTCAGCTCGTCACAAGCACAAGCTGTTGCAGTCCTTGTGGAGTAGGGGAAGAGTTGCAACATGCGAGTTTGATACCAGAACGGTGGTGGATCCTGGTATTGGTTTAGTCTTAGCTGGGCTTCCTGCTGGTAACGCCGGACGCCTTCTCCGCTTGGGAGACCCTGGCGGGAGGTGAATACCCCACTGAACATTACAGCCTGGCACCCAGGACCACGTTCCACTCGTGATGAGGCGGCAAACCGTTTGGAGGACTAGCAAAATTAGCTCACCAAACACACTCTTGCTTTTTTGTCGTTGCTCTTGACTATTCTTTGATGACGCTGTAAAGAAATCTAGAAAATGAATGTTATAGGAGGAAACTGTATTTCTTTTCGGTTAGGAAGGAAGCTATTTCAAAACGAAGGCGTGAATTTCTAATCCGGGAAATTCCTTTTTGTCGGTGTTTCTTTCATTTCCAAATCGTGGATGTTGAACTTTTTTTAAATTTTCTTTACAGATTGTTTTTTTCTTCGAAGTCCAAATAGGATTTTCATTATCGAGGTGTACTTTTAAAAAGTGTTTAATGCTTACAAAACCACTTACCCAATCCATTGTTCATTGCAATGAACGCTGCTTACTAGCGCATTGCTAATAAACTTTGTGCTCTACTCCAGTGATAACTGGGAAGGTTAGTTAAAAATGGAATAGAGTAACGTGATACCGTCACTTGAGGTTTTTTCAGCCGTAGTAACGGGTGGTGCTGGTGGCGGCACCTGGTCGGATTTCCGTGCTGGTGTTCGATGTGGCTGAATCAAGTTTGTAACTTATTTTCTCTCAGGAAATTTTGACAAGATTTGGACCAGCTGAAAATCTACATCTATATGTATACATATATTTGTACATATGTATACACATGTATATATACATACTATATACATACTGTAGCAAGGGCTCCAATATTTTTAGGGCGACAACTGAACTGAAGTTTTCAAGTGATTGTTGAAGTATTGAAGGTTGTTTGAGAAGGTTAACGAGTAATCGTAAAAGCTCAAGTTTTTCTTACTTCTTTAGTGCAATGTGCTATCGCATGGATGCAAAAATTGCCGAGATTTACAATAATTCCCTTCGAGGCTTTTACACATTTTCCAACGAGAACTGCTTTTTCCTTGTGTAATCCGGAAGAGCTCCATGACCTTTCCTAACACCACCTTTTCCATTCGCACTGTAGCCACGCAATCTCTTTGAAAATCGGAAAAGCTTTATGAGAACCAAAACTATTCAAAAATTTTTCTTGTGAAATCTCCAGCGCCCTACGGACACAATCTCCCTGTTCGCCTAAAATTCTTTGAACTAGGTAGCAACCACTAACACGGAAGTGCTATGAAGGCTTAGTATCCGAGAAGCTTCAGCTCAGTACTTGAAAAGTAGCAATACAAACATGGATTAAGAATTCTTCAGTGTGGCTCTATCAGTGACACTCAAAACTCTTCAAAAAGTGGTGGTGCACTTAATGAAATGTGGACTAACCTTAGCGCAAAGTAGGACTGCTAACCATGGAAAAATCATTGCTAACAAGAGTACGACCATTACCGTCCTAGGAAAAGCATTAAATGAGTCGTACTCCAGTAGCTCAGTTTTCCTCAAAACGTTCGATTTGCTTGGATATAAATCGGATAACTTGATATTTGCCTTTCGCACATATTTATTCCGAAAGAGCTGCATAGGAACAATTCCAACTTGCTTCCACAGGAAATGAATGTTCATGTTGAATTGCATGATGCTTCTAGGCTTACGATTAGGTCTCTCTTTTCTTGTTTCCACATTCGTCTAAACTTGTTTGTCTAAATGAACGTCTTCGACAGTAATGTCCTTGATGTGTGCCTGTGACAAAGGCCCTCAAGAACGCAATACTATACTTTTTTGTACTGCTAGTTGTTCAGTTACCACCACCAAGGCAGTGAAGTCTGAGACAGTTATAACATTAGAGAGTTAAACTCGTTTTGAATGGTTTAAACATTGATAGTACGCTGATTCACTTGGCACGTATAGAGCAGATGATACGTTAATAATATAACACAGTCATCTTGCCATATGTCGGCAATAAACTGTGATAATTGAATACTTTAATGGCACGCCCTCACTGGTTGTGCGGACACCAGCATAATCCCATTTTCCGGAGACCTGCTGATTAAACCATTGTGCTGCCCTAGAATTCCGAGGTCAGCCTGACCAAAGTCTGCCTCAGATCTTCACCATCATAGGCAGTCGCGGCCCTTGTGGATCTGAGAAGGATTTGCCACCATGCAGCTAGTTTGATAGCAGGACGGTGGCGGAATCCCACGCTGTACATTGCAGTCCTACACCCAGGAATACCTCCCAGTCACGATAAGATGGTTAACCGTTGGGGGAATGAACTATGATAATAACAATAAATCGGTAACTGTATCCAGCATAGCGACCGACTTAAACGCATTGAAAACCCATCTAAACAAAGTTAACCCACAGTAATAAATAGCCATTGATGTGGATTTATCATAATCTGCTTACTCTTTATTTTTCTCCGTATTATCACCTGGAATACAGTTCTGATTAGTTCGCTAACAGTTCATTGCTTACAACTACGACCCAGGAGAATGGTGGTTGGTTTTCAGCGTTCCAATTGTAGTAACCGATTGCAATTTTCATGTTTAAGAGCTCCTTTAGGAAACTGATTCAGTTGAATCGGGTAGAGAAGGTACGGTTCCTTCTTTTCGGGGGTCGAATTTTTGTCAGCTCTTTTGTTGACTGAACAAGGACAAGGACAACTTTCAAAGATTTGTAAATAAAACGAAGAACGCAGCGTTGTATGTGCAAAACAATGGCGTAGAGCTTTTAGCTGTTCACGTTTTGATTTGAAAGCACAAAAATGATGGAATTGTTTGGACAAAGTGTGTTTATCAAGCAAAACTGTTCAAAGGACATACGACATGCTTCCTTGAGGGCGATTAAGGAGGTAATGTTTTGTCTGAAATTTTATGATTCATCTGTAACGCTTACTGGAAATGTCGTTAAAAAAAGTGCAAACGAAAACCAGTTGATTAATAAGGCCAAGAGATGAGGCTAAGTTTCAGAGGACGCAAATAAATGCATAGGATCGTAGCCATGTTTGCTTAGTAAAATCTGGCACTAGAAATGATAAAATGCTTTCATTACCTTTGAGCGCGGACAACTTGTTGACACTGGAGCGAAGGAAATACGACTTCTGGCATAGTTATGGAAACATCGACTTGTAGGAATCCGACGGACAAAGACTGTATCGTCCGCCATTGATCAATTTGCAATGCGCTGCGTATTCTAGTTATTTCTGGAATCGTAGAGGATACTGAACAAATGTTTGGACCATACAGACACGCCTGCAGAGTATCATCGATTCATTAAGCAAGTGTTTGTATTCTCCCAAAAATTCTAGTGAGAACTTTTCAACCCAGGAGCGAAGTAGCGTGTTAAATCGAACAAGCGACCTTGTGTATACTGTGAAACATCTCTAACGATTGTGCCAAATGGTCGTTAATATTACAATGGGGTAGAGTTAAATGGGTCACAATGTATGATAAACCAACTTTCCTTTAATCTCAGCATGACTAATGAACATATGTTTAAATTGGAGAGCTAGCGCGACATTGGTAAATAAACTGTATTCGGCCAGTGTTTCGACATCTTAACTTTTTCAGAGTCGCTAATCCGAGTCGATGTCTGTAGATCTTCGTACTCTTGATGTAGTTCCTTCGTCATCGCATCGAGTCAGGTTTTCTTGCAGTGGATCACCGCTCGAATGAGGCAGTTTTAGCCGACGATGCTCTTTTATGCAGGAACCATGTTTGACCAGTGATAACAACTCTTTTCGGACAATCCATCATGCAAAAGCCGGCATCATTATCAGCTGGTACAGAGCGTAATGATATTTCAAAAACCGAGCATTTCTTTAATCTCGGTATGAGTATCCAACGTAAAGTCGGTTTTTGAAATATTATTGCGTTCTGTGCAAACTGACTGTGATCCAACTTTTGCAGGACAGGTTGTTCGAGGGAATAAGTTATTATCACCGGACAATCATATCAACAACAACCCTGCTATATAAAAGAGCATCTTCGGCTGAGATTGCCTCAACTGAGCGATGCTCCACTGAAGAAGATCAGATCGATGCGATGACGAAGACACCACATCGAACAGACTAACGACGGTGAACATCGACTTGGACCAACGGCTCAGAGGAAGACGAAGACGGCTGAACGTAGGTCGAACAAAGTTTGGTAGCAAATTCGTGTAAGCTGAGCACTTTAAACATGTGTTGGGTGCGTCAATTTGTGGTTACATCTCCCTCTTGTTTCGAACAGCGATGAAGAGGCTTCTTGATGAAATTCTGTAGACTCGTCAGCTATCTCCATGGAATAAATAGAGAAATTTTTTAAGCAAGAAACTCATCTGGCACCAGAATTTTTTCTTTTTACAAAAATAAATAACGGAAGTCGGAAACGATTTTGAACCTAAGTGATTTTTTAAAGGTTCCAGTAGAAAGACTGGGTGAAAACGAGGACGGTTTAAAAACGAAACAAAAACAACTGATCGTTTTCTTCAATTCTAAAAGATAATTGCATATTGAATAATTCGGAGCTATATCTCCCAGAAGTTTCGGAACATCAGCTCAATTTTTAGCATGAAGTGATTTCATGCATTGATTTCAATACGTGTGCTTACCGATTGCCTGCGAGAAGGCTATTTCCCATGACCTTTGTACTCAATCGATAGCTTGTCGAACACATATTGTAGCAAATGTCGTCTGTAAAAAGCTGCTCTACCCTTAAACTTCTAACCATTCCGGATGAGTTGATTTCAATGTATACACGTGAGGTGAAGGGACTACACATAGTTGGTATAAAGCTTGGCCGCATGTACGTCAACGTCGTGCGATACCAATCTAGAGGTCCGGCGTGCTTTACCACGTCATTTTTCCTTTATCTCCTTTCACATTTCTTCCTGTTCATCGTTGTCGAGCGACCTCGAGCCGCCGCCGACAATGTTTCCATTAACTCCTTTGTAGGGCAAAGCAGGCCAGTAGCACAGTGGGAAGAACACATCAAAGTACATGGTGAAAAAAATCAGTTCACGTAATCCGGTATTTGCTCAGGACCATTTTTCCTTTCAGCAACGCAGGGAAATCTATAAAACGATGTGTGCTGGAATCACGGTGTTCCTCGTCTTTTTAAGTATTACTGCAGCCATCGTTGTCTATGTCGCCTACGAGACTACACCGACTTATCCGTATGCATAGATATATTATTTCTTACTTTAAGAAATATACTCCTCATTCTTTTATTACTATTTCAACGCGCAAAATCCCAGAAAAGTCCCATTATTTCGTATGTGGAGAGTAGTCAGCGAGTTCGAAGTCTCTGTTAGGCAGTCCAACAAACTGGAACCTGCGATCGATACAGCGCCAACAGCAACGGGATACAGTGTGGCTAGAAATCGAGCATGTCAGAGATAGTTATCGATCATATGAGCGTTTGCCTATATTCAACCTCATGTACTAGTTATTCTATCGTCCTTGGTGCTCCTGTTACAAGAAAGCCCTCAAAGAGAGACTTAGCATTTTTGAGAATACTAGGCTTATGGACAACATAATATTGTGTCTTACGAGTCTTTACATGGTACACTGAAACACTGCAATATTTTCACTTGTATGTTGAACTTCGACATGTTTTTTTAACTCAGTGAATGGAAACAGAAGTAGGAACGGGTAAGAATAAATAAATAGTTGTCAGTTCATAATTAGATTAGAAATGATACTGGTTAGAGATCTGGCGACACTCTCTGCTCTGGCACGGTCAGTACGTATTGTTTCCAAGAGACACTTCATATAGGCGTAAGAATAATTCGGTGGCATGACGTTAAACGTAATTTTAGTTGAAATCTAACTGCCAATTTCTAACATCAATGCTGATGTCATACATTTGTCAGCTATAATCAAAAAATACTAATATCTCAGAGCTGCTGTCCTGAAACTTACACCACAACCGGAATTCGAAAGATTTCCAGATTATGAAGACTACAGACTTCGTTCAAGTTAGGATGGAGTATTGTATTTCCTGCCCAATTAAACAAACCAAACAGCTTTGACCAAACATGCATAAATATTTTTCTTATCGAACTAATAGTTAGTATTAAGATGCGGAATGCGTACTAGTAGTAGTGAGTGGTACCGTTCATAATGAGTCTACTCCAGTAATCCAGTGGGAAACGAGTCGAATAGCATTCAGCAACAGCATACAACAATCCTCAAGCAGCAGCAAAACCTACACATAAAAGGTTCCAAGACCATTGTGGAAAAAAAATATATATATATACATGCATATGACGAAACCCGCCGAACGCAGGAAGCGCTCGGATCCGCACAGTAAGTGTGAAAACGGGTCGTGTAAAAAAGTACTTTGTATCTGGTGACGTCGATAAAACTATCACTGATTTAGCAAAAAGGATGCAAGATAAAGCGTTCGTCATTGATCACATTATCTTAGGTATATATTATGCATTCGACTCCATTTGCGGATCACAGATATAGTTATGGTATTGGCATTAGTTATAGTATTATAGGTAATGGTATTTAACCCTATCATTTTTGAAGGTCTACTGTTGTATCAAGTCAGCATTTGGAGCCGTTCCAGGCAGGTGTGGTAGTAAAACGGATGGACGGATGGAAGTCTTTATTTGCTTGGTTAATGCGGTGTAACCGCCAACTATGTGTATCACAGGCCACTCCTGACCCATAGGCAACGCATGCCCAACCTAAAAACAGTGCTAAAAAGTGTTATTACTTTATATCTCCTACGAGAGATTTCCACCGCCATCGATCGTGTGGTTGAGTGATTGTTAGGATTGCAGCTGTTGGGAAGAAATTCTAGTCGTAAGGAACTTCCACCTATTCTACCGTTCTCAGGAATGGAGATCATGGAAGGGTGAGCATGACTATTCGGGGTATCCTATGAAAATAACCTCAATGAGTATTCAACCTATCATTGAGGAGGGAAATCAAGAGATCCTGAGGCTGCAGTCGAACGCAAACACAAACTCGATTTTCACCTAAGACGCCTGAAAGTCAGCGAATGGGATGGAAAGTATGCTAGCCTTCCTCCCTATTCCGTGAATAGGATGGCTCACATAAAAAAGTGCTTCATGATAGGATATATCTGAAAATCCTACTTGTTCACGTGTTCATTTCTTTAAAAAATGAGCAATAGCAGATCCACTCCAGCGATCTAGAGAAAATGAGCATTCCACATTTACGAAGGATGTCGTCCATATTCTAGATGTCAAGTGAAAAACAGTGCACACATGAGAAATTTTGTCGAAGATGGACACATCAGCCGGTATTCTGAAGAAGTCTATGGGATAGAAGGCAACAAATGCTCACAAACCATCCAAACGAACAGAAAAGCCTAGACACCTACACGGATGATGGCACGTATTTAAAGGTGACCATCATAGGGACAGCGAAGGGAAACGCGAAATGGACGACGCACACGGTGTGGTGATGAATACCTTAGCCCCTGGAAAGAGATAGCGTATTGGGTCTCCACAGCCGACATCTACGGTCCAGAGTTTTGCAAATATCTCAGCATTATAGGAGTTATATCCGTTGATAGTAATTCGTTTCTCAACAAATAATGCACTCTGCAGTAGTTGGTATTGTGTTGGCTAACACTTAGCGAGTTAATGAGGTGCTCCACTGAAGAAGATCCGACTCGATACGAAGATGGTGACGTCACGTAGAAAAAACGACCAGTTGTGGACCAACGGCTGTGATCACCGGCTCTGATGAAGACGAAGACGTCGAAATGCCACAGTAAAGACATCATCACCTAAAAGCTAGGTAAAGAAGTAAGTAAGCCCACTGTTTAACTTTTGCATAAATATCACTTGAATAATCCACATGCCGTCCCGTTAATCGTCAAGTGACTAGTGGGCATTGGTGAATTGCGCGCTCTTGGAACCCGTTGAGCACCACATCTTTATTTTTCACAACCGACCATCGTTTAGTCATGAGGCGAGTAATCAATATTCTTTCTTGGCTTGCTCAGCTCACTACGAAGCGCTATGAAATCCTATCAACAACTCCTCTGCAGTGGAACATTTACACGAAAGTTCTCTCCTTTTACAACAGTAGAAACAGTGGACCCAAAATTAGCACAGCAGAAATAAAAGGCGATAGAAGGGATATTCCGCCAGATAGCATTTAGAACATATTTGGCAACCATACATTCACAGAGACGCGTATCACTCGTAGATTCATTTAGGAGGGAACCACATTTTAACTGCCCCATATGAAACTCTACAAAGCCCCGTGGAAAAATTGGTATTACTATTCTTTTTTGCATCTGATAAACACCTTTGACTCTAACATGTGCTCGACATATCTAGCAAAAATGCTGTGAAATTGATAAAAACGGAATAGTTTGGTGAAAATATGAGAAAAGAATGTGAGGTGAAAGAGATGATGAAGGAAGAAAAAACTTGATTTTCACCTACGAGGGTGGAAAGTCAGCAAATAAGATGGAAAGTATGCTAGCGCTCCCTATTCTGTGAAAACGATGGTTCACATGAAAAGGTGCTTCATGATACTATATAGCTGGAAATCTTACTTGCTCACGTGTTCATTTCTTTAAAAAATGAAAACTTGTAGAGGCACCAGGCAATAACAGCGTACGACCTCTGATTTGATCCTGCTATGAGGTAACGAAGCTTCTCATTGCTCTGGGGTCGGTAAATTGACATAGACGTGTATGAAGACAGATTCCTTCGATTTATAGACGTAGGCGAACGCCTGTTTTAAAAGCCTAGAAATGTTTTATGAGAGCTTTCTTAGACTCCCATGGAAAACCAACTCAACTAGCATTCAACGACATTCATGAGGAAGACCTAACCTCAAACAGCAACCAAACTAACGCGCAAATCCTAGACCTTCATAAATAATTGATGGACGAAATCGAACCGAACGGAAGTACTGTGGTCCTCCTAATATGTGAAGGCAGGCAACATGAATAAGCAGTCAGTGTTGATAAAAGTTCGGTGTCAGTGAAAGAAGGACGAAAAACTGTACCATTCGAACAAAGTCTTCCTAGTAATTTCTGGAAGATGTTAAAAATCATTTCAAATGTCTTTTAATGCCTCGAATAACTCCTTCATTATTTGACATCCACAAAAAAAAAACAACGAATGGGAAACAAAATGTGGTAAACCTAAAGTCACAGTCGATATAAAAGCGACAGCGAAGAAAATGGCTCACGAATTTTGAGTGCTAAAAGTACATCCGTAGAGATTTAGGCGTTTTAAACAGTGTGCAATAATACCGTAATCCACAAAAACCACAATTCTAGCCGAGAAATAACAGATTGAAGGATGTCTTCGGCATTAACCTTCCTTAACTACCAGGGTCTATTAACAGCTTCTCCGAATCCTTACAATAATTCACACAACTGTAAAAATTCGGAAAATTATTGTAGTTTCCATTAGCACCGAAATAGCTGAAACGATCGCACGATCCCACCGCATGATTCCATGAAAATCTAAATCTATCAGTCTTCAAGCAGAATAAATAGTTAAATAAACTCTAATTAATAGAGAAAACTCTAGAAGATCAACATTAACAAGAAAAGATTTGCCCCATAGACAAGTCCCAAATGTAACTCAAGGACCGAAAATTGTTCCCATCAGCAAAAAGTGCTAAGGTTTACCTAATTTGCCATTTTAATAACTATAAAACAGAAAACGTCACCGATATCATCGGTGGATCATTTGAAAAATCAATAATCTCACCGTGGTCGATCTTCGATGCCTTCGGCGAACTGTCCAGAATCGTCACGAAGCGAACAAACAAAATCTAGAGGAGATATATCTTAGTGTTTAAAATGAAAAGATAAAGAACCTAACATATAGGTAGACAACCACAATATTGCTGAGATATTTGCAACTCCGGACCGCAGATGTTTCAGCAATATTGTGGTTGTGTTTCGCTTAATACCCTGCCATAGAAATTATAGAAGGCAGAAAATAAAAGTAAACATTACAGATAGACGTTCATTGCAAAGCCAACTACCATTGGAGGAGAATGCATTTTGTATCCTTAGGGCGCGCGTGGCTCAGTGGTTAGAGGCGCCACTGCGACACATACACGAAATCGATCCCCGCGCCCATGGCCCACCAAGCCTTCCATCCCTCCGGGGTTGGCAAATTGGTACCAGACTTGTCCGCGAAGATAGGAGTACTGGCTCAATGCATCGGTAGGCCATTGCGAGTCATTGTAAAGACCAGATATGCATTCAAACACCTCCAACGATACGTAATGAAGTCGAATGCGTGGAGCATTCCTTAGGGAGTGATCAACGCCGACGGCTTTATCGTTCTATTTATCTGTTTAACGATTTTTTAGCAAGTTAATGGAGCACCACCGTAATGGTGAAAAAAAGACCTGGAAATTAAGAAAGAATTTCAATTGTGCAAAAAATTTCACCTTTCGTGGGACAGCACACACCATTCTGAAGCACATGGTGTAATGGGCAGTAAGGTTTCGGTTTGATGTATTGCCCATTGGGAATCAAATAGTTGGAACCGCATCTTTCAGCTGGAACATTTATCATTTATGGTTCCTCTATAGAAATGAGAAAAATGACTTATATGAAAGACAGTGAGTTATTATTAGGGAAAACGGGATAAACTCTTCACAAAATGTAATAGCGATCATTTCCGTAATGTTATCAATATGAAACAAAGTGACGATAGCTACGGAATCCGATGAAAATCTTCTATAACATCATCGTTCAAAAAATCTCGCCGATTACGGTATTCGTTTGGTGGTTTGGCTCGACTCCTTGCCAGTTTTCTGTTTAGGACCATCACTCAGTCAAAGTTCACCGGATTCCAGAACAAATAGGGTATAAGATGCCGTTCATGATAACTTCAAAAACCTTTCAGCCATTGATCGTGCGAGTTTCCATTTGGTACGAAGACGTCGTCCACACCAGCAGCTGCACTCCGAGATGCAGCCACCGCGGTTGCGAGTCCGGCGCGGCAATTTTCGCGACACTCTGCGGCCGAGTTGAAGCGATTCGAGTTACCACCACATCCGAGATATCGGAATGGCTGGCAGACCTCTGAAATATGTTATCTATTGAGAATATCTGTCTATCTATCTATCTATCTATCTATCTATCTATCTATCTATTGAGAATAAGTGAAAAAAAGAATTTCTTCTACTTTCTGACGTCTTAGAAAACGTTAGCTTGTTTTAGTAGTTTTAGTTTAAAATACCTAACCGTATTTTCTATAAAATCATTTCTCAAAGATTTTATAAGCGAAGGTAGAAGCAGAAAATGCTCGCATACACTATCCGAATTCAAAAGTATTTAACAAGAAAAGTTCGATTTTGTCGAAAGTTGTGTTTTATTGCACAGGTAGATTACCGATTTTGTGAAAATGGTTAGGTGATAGTGAAGCGTAGTCGCTAAAGATGCCAACTAATAACGTACACATGGTCAGTGGTTCAAGCCTGCGCCTAACCAACTGAGCCTTCCACCCTTCTGAAGTCGGTAAATTGGCAACCAGGAAGCATTCTCCAACCCATAAAGGTTGCCTGACATGAAGAAGTGGGAACATGATAGCACTGCTATTCTAGCACTTCTCATTTCATTTCATCTAGCACAGCCTGCCAGGTGGAGAGAATCAACTGAGTCAGTACCCATGAAGGTGATGGAAACAGAAGCGAAATACCCAATAGCTGGCGATGATGAAAAAAAGGATCGAAATCTTCAATAACAGGCGAGCCTGCACGCAAGTCCGAAGACTTTCGTGTGTGACGCATGTGAGACAGCAGAGCAAATAAGAAAAAATGCGGGAGTACACAAAATTTTAGTATGGATTCAGCTCACATGAACATGAATTAAAAGCAATAAGAAACAATTAACCTACTGTATTTGCTATCGTAATAGAACATTCGATGAGGTGGTTCGTCGTCGCATTCGATGCCTACATCCTTAGCCATCATACAGTCGAACACCGCTATGGTTAAGGGCAGTGAGCACAACAAAAACAGAAACATTCTTTTCTGGAAATTAAGAAAGCTTACTTTTTCTAGAACTTAGTGAATTCGGAGGACAAGGAACAAAACAATCTAAACTCGGACGAATCCAACAAGAGGCGGAAAAATATATCATCTTCTTCTAGGAATCGAATAGATCTGGTTTCACCAGGAATCCAGTGAAATGCCCGAAACAGAAAAAACGCACGGAGAGTAGGTGCAAAATAATATCTGAGGTCTACTATGAAATAAATCGCTAAGTGTAAGAAATAGTTATAAATTAATCCAAAGAAAAGTAATTCTTCGTATTTTTGTTGAGCAAACGCGAGGTGTTATTATTCTTTATTCACGATAAAATACGAAGAATTACTTGATCAATGCCGAGGTTGATAGAAAGTCGGTGGTGGGAGCTACTCCAAAGTAAAGTGTTGTAAAATACCTACAAAAATATATGAACTCTTGGGCGGGCGAATGAATTTAGCCAAACATCTAAGTCTAACACTGTTCGACGACAGTCTTTTTCAAATATTTCTGTAGTATTTAGCGTAGTTAGTGCAGTGAGTAGTGAATAGCAAAGAAAAACCGGTGGAAATGATTTGATAGAGGAACTTCTCATCTTCGACTAACGCTTCAAGATTTGTCACCGCCCTCTGTGAATCGATGGGAGATGTTTCGCCTTGCAACAAGGAATTTTACAAGAGCGCGGCGAATCCTGTGTCAACAGTGAATCCTGTCATTAGTAGACCAACTCGTCGTAGACGACTTAATTTGCTCTATAGTGGTGTTAATAATAGTAACGTTATAAAATGGCGGATTATAGCACGGTGGTTAAGGGTACCCTGCGGCAGGTACATAGACCTCGGTTTGACCTCACGCCTTAGACAAACCAACTCCGCCATTCTTCTGAACTCGACAACCTACTACCAGACTTGTCTGAAAAGAAAAACCACTGGCTAATACATCTATAAATGCCCACAAGTCATTGTATAGTCCAAATGCGCATTCGACAACCTCTACGATGCTATGAATGGAGTTCAATGCATGACGCATGCTCAAAAGCCGCCTTATTCTTCATCCATTGCTTAGATCAGTATTCAATAGTAAATTAGCAGCAATGGAATCATACTTGTGGTAGGGTGTGAGCAAAATGTGTGAGAGATTCAACTGCCACATCGAGTTATTCGAGTATTCTTAACTGGCATTGAGAGAAACACGTAAGAAGCGTTTTCGTTCCAGAAAATACAGCATAACAAACAACAAACAAAGAACTCGAATTCATTCAACAATTCTTCAGCAATCACAGGCAGAACTGAAGACTAACACGCCATTTGTTGGATTCACGAACTGTGTCTTGGAGACCATCCACAACTACTGCCCTTCTCGAGCTATTGTGGAACTCATAGCTATAGAAAAAGTCAAAAGTACTCATCATTACCAAAATCGTCGTGCTTTGTAAGCGTACATATGTATGTGCAGATGTACGTGTTTATAGTGTGAATGTGTTCTCCTTAACGCATCTATGTAAACGGATGTCTGTATGCGTATGTGTGTGAGTTTCCGCTTACGTCCAGTGCTCGTGTGTGTGTGTTTGTGTGTGCTTGTGTTGTTTGTGTATCTCTGTATGTGCACGTTTGTAGGCGAGTGCGTGTGTGTGTATGTATGCATGTGTGTATGTGTGTGTGTGTATGTATGTGTGTGGGTATGCGTGCATGTGTGTGCGTGTGTGTGTCCGCGTCTGCGCTTGCGTTTGCGTTTGCGTGACCATGCCGGTGTATTTTTGTGTACACGTGGGTTTGCAGAAACAATAACGTCAAAAACCAGTTTTCTCGTCATTAGATTGATTTCCCATCGGGAGTATGAGTCACAATTCGTATTGAAATTTGCTTCTGGCTCATATCGATAAAGCCTCTAGTCGAAATGAGCCCTATATGACTCACTAAGGAATAGGTTGAAATACAACGCTTGCAATTGCTGGATACTGAGCGTGGTAGCTGAAAACAGAAACATGACCGTTTTTCTAAATTACTTTATGAATTTCCGATCAAATTGGATATCAACAACAAATTTTTTTGCCTTTGAAACGAAATTAAAAAGATTTTAGCATAAATCATTGTGAAGGAAGTCTTTTTGGTGCGGTAAATATCGTTTGTGTCTTTCTCGTTCTCCGTTAATCACGAAAAAACGTAAAGAACTGTGTTTTGGAAGCACTAAAGAACCAAATCAGGAAGAAAAGCAAATAGATAGGAATTATTGCATAACATTATTGGACTCTTAGACGAATGCTTTACACTGAAGGAAACAGTTTTCGTAGTCTGGGTTCGAAATTTAGCCATTTCAAAGTCGAGCTTTTCGAATGACACCGTGACGCCCAATGTTGAGTGGGAAAGTCTTTTAAGGAAGGGAGGGGAAAGGAGTAGGAGAAGTGAAAGAGAAGAAAAAGGAATAAAACGTATTGAAATGCTAGAAAAGAAATTGGAGAAGAAATTTTTGTGATTGGCGAATAAACGTCGAAGACTACTCTGTCTATTAGTAACTAGCAACTGGAAAGAAACTTTTCCCGTCCATGACAACCCAGACGACGCAACACCTACAATGAAAGAGCTATTTTTTTCGTGGAAATTTAACGGAGTGAAAGGCCATTTCTTTACCAAATACAATGTCGGATATGCTTTTTTTATTGTTGTCCGGTGCTTGTTCCTGTTTCCTTACATGGTCCATCAGTCCACATTTTTGCTGAATAACAATTTCTTTAAGTTCGCGAAACTTATTCCATGCGTAGTGGTGATTGGATGAATATATGACTTACACGATTACTTATGATGACCTGATGATATATCAAGTCAGTGTTACCAGTCAAGTCCAGTCCTTCCTGATAAGCCTAGTACCAATTTTCCTACCTAAAAAAATAAAATACTTGTTTTACTCTGACCGTTAGGTCGAACCAAAAAGCATGTTTGTTTTGCAGGAGAGCTCTTACCGTTACGCAACATGCACCCTAGAGAAAACAATGCGAGCATTACAACAGTTGTAAAATAATTGCATATTTCTTAAAATCCAGAATGACATTTAAAAAAGTATGGTCTTTTCTGTAGAACTTCTCAAAGTCCATGTGGAACGCTTCGACTTCGTCTTCGTCATAGCTTGATGTCGGTGCGTAAACGACAAAGATTGCCGATGCCGATATTGATCAACCTTCCATCCGCCAGAGTGGCGCTCCACTCCATCTTCGCACCTGATGGGCTGTAAATCCTTGAGTGAGGGACATCTGTAGATAAAAATTATCTTTGAGGTTAATGCGTTACAGCAAAGTTTTTTTTTATAGTTCTGAGCTCTCAGAATTTTAATGTGATTGGAAATTATTCGTCGATTATCGAAAAACCAGGTTCGGCGCTGGAGCACTGAATTCAAAATCTGCCGAAATGTGAATTTGTTTGTGAACTTTGGGGGTAAAAAACCTTTTAAATACGGTTCAAAAATTGCCGAATATAGAGCAACGTTACTAGGTTCCAAAGCCAGAAGTATCTACAAAATCCCGTTTTTCGAGTCATATCCTAGTTATGTAGCTATTACTGTATTTATTCATTCGCAATAGCTGGCGAAGGCGCAACGAAGAAGATTTTGAAGCAAAACTCACTATCGTCGTACAGAAATCAACAATGTCGGCCGGCAGAACTCTTAAAGCGGTTTGGATAAATTCCAAGGATCCAAAAATGAACCGCAAGTTGAGGTTCCCAATGATCACGTATGACCTCCTGCCACACCTCAGGCTGATTTTTTTATCTGAGCCAGGCACATTACCTACAAATGTAGAACCCTGTGGAGTTAGTCTTCACCAAATAACAGGTTTACAAAGATTTACAAAGAACAAAGCGGTCAGTGGTATGAATAGGTAGTAGATGAAAGTTAAAGCGTTGTAATTTCAACTCAACCTTCAGCTTAACAGTGTTAAATGCCGATTAGTGCTCCTAAGACCATTTCTGCTAACGGATGATTGCTAACAGCACAACTGGGGAAAAACCGGCTGATAGAAAGGTAAATCGGAGGTCTTGGTTATTGCAGTGGATAACACCTGAGCTCCGGAAGAGGTAATCGCGGGTTCGAAGCGCAATTAAGGTTCTGTGTTTTGTCCATATAACAACATCCTAGTGATTGTATTTAACATAATAC
This sequence comes from Angiostrongylus costaricensis, assembly GCA_900624975.1. Taxonomy (NCBI): domain Eukaryota; kingdom Metazoa; phylum Nematoda; class Chromadorea; order Rhabditida; family Metastrongylidae; genus Angiostrongylus; species Angiostrongylus costaricensis. The sequence continues at coordinate 10,850 of UYYA01000883.1, read as the reverse complement.
CTTGCCCTGAATAAACAATAGGCAGCAAATACGAGTTAAGATGGAGGTGTTTAAAAGAAGCTATTTATTATGCGGATGAAAAAAATTTGAAGGTTATTTTTTTGTCCGCTGAGATTATGAAAGCGTTTGGCTGAGCAGGTTATGTGTGAATTTGTTCTTTCCCGGCTCTGGAGGGAAAAACGAGAGACAAAACCACCAGAACATCAGCTAATGTAAATGAATAAATGGAGTAATAACAATCTCGTGTTGGCTCATCAAGAAAACAGTGTATTATTGATCAACGCCCAGGTATAAAAAACTTCGTTCCTGCGACTCTATGGAAAAAGTATTGCCAGTTCTAGAGAAACCAATATCGGGTGCCATGTCCCATATTCATAATCTAGAGATGACGCAACTAGAAAAAGTTGCTTAGTTCATGTATCTGAATACGACGATTGCATCTAATTACGGTGAAAAATGAGCCACCGTCTTCATAGAAAAAAAACTGTACAGAAAATATCAGAAATTTCAGTAGATTACCGCTTTCTGTAGGACGCGTGTGGCACAATGGTCGGAGGCGCCTTACAACACACTTGATATGGATCCACGCCCCCATGGCTCACCATGCCTTCCATCCCTCCGTAGTTGGCAAATTGGTATCAGACTTGTCTGGGAGACTAACAGCACTGACTCGATAAATCGGTAGGCCACCGGGAGCCATTGTAAAGGCCAAATATAGATTCAATGACCTCCAACGATGCTTAATGAAGTCGAATGAATGGAGTATCACTCAAGGATTGATCATCGCTGAGAGTTTTTTTTCTACTTTTTTCTAGATCCGGTTGAACTTCACGACAAGACTTTTTCGTTTACCCTTTCTAATACGGGCTCTCCGTTGAGGTTTGTGGCAACTGCGTCATTTAAACACCTATTGACTTTTATATTTTCAAGAGTGTAAATCCAACGCTACCTTCTCATTCGTGCGAACGCCATAGTAGAGCATCCAACTTTTCTTTGTTGGAAATTCTCTAGAGTGTTCGATAACCACCAATTTGCTTACACTAAGGCGAAACCAGGACATCAATATCAATTCATTCTGTGAAAGATGATGACCTTAGAAAAGACAAAATAAAATTAACCCGATGGTACTAGGGTTTGATGTGAAATACGATCACATGATATCTGTGATATAACGATGAAAATTTCGTATCATGCCCTGCCATGAAAAAGGAACAGGTAGTACATAAAAGTACTGTGTTATGATTTATACTACAACATCAGCTTAACTTGCTTCAATACCAATTTTTGCTCCTCAGACCAGTCCCCTTGACGGATTACTGCTGATAGCATCTATATGTTAATAATACAGCTGAGATAAAGGTGAAACGAAGAACCCGCATGGTGTGGTGGTGAACACATTAGCTCGCGGAAAGAGTAATAGCGTATTCGATCCTCAGCGCATACACCCGCTGTTTGGAGTTTTGCAAATATCTCAGCACCATTGTGGTTATATTTCACAACATACCGCGTCATGAAAAAAAGAATAGGCAGTATGCAAAAAGTTCTACATTGTGATACTATGGTTGTTATTATTTCTTTACTTTACTTTATTTTATTTGACCCGTCTTCACGTCTACTGCGCGAATCCTAGCACTTCTCACATTCAATTCGTTTCCTCGCATCCATCGTCCACGGAGGTCTTCAAAACTTTTGGTGTAGCTTCGCCTGCTATTTGAGGATTTCCCTTTTCTTCTTGAAAGTTGTTGAATGTTTTCCCAGTAGATTCTCTCTGGACTCCTGATAAAGCCAGGTTAGAGCACTCCCAATTTGATAGCAGAGAGTGATTTTTCTCCCTGATAAGTTCAGTACCAAATCCCCGACCCCGGAAAAATGAGAGGCTTGGTCAGCACGGAGAAGAATCGGACCAGCACCATGCTCGTGATGACGGACATCACTTTCACTGTGCTATTCGCCCGATTGGGTTATTACTATAAGCGTTAGGGCTATTATATAATTCATAACATTAGAGTATGAAAAGGGATCAACTAAATTGGTGACTTCTCCCACCATTGGATTATTTATGGAGCGATAAGAATTCACCTAAAAATAGCAAATAGTATCAGCGTATTACTAAATTGCTACAAACCATAGGAGAAAGTCCACCATACAGGAAATACTCTCAAAGGAAATACTCGAAAAAATCTCACACACATATTTAAATATGGGCAAAACTCTGGACTTCATATTTAAAAAGGCTACAAAAGTGTATATCGTGGATGTTCTTTCGTTCGATCACTTCTCGATGCACCGGTGGTTGATTTATAAGTCGTCGCAGAGATGGTTTGTATTTCCAAAAACAAATTGAAAAAGAGATTTCAAAATATGGGCAAAACTCTGGACTTCAAGTGGGCTTTGAACTCTCAACTACCCTTTTTAGCAGCTGACGTGCTTATCCACTCTACCAACCGAGGCACTTGCTTTGCCTTTCTCTTTGCAAGTTTTTTATTCCATCGATACCACTATCAACAATTACTCCCAACAGGAATGATGTGAAGAGTAAAAATCGGCATTAGACCCAGGTTTTGCCTCGAGGCCACCAAGCCCCTCTTCCTTCTGGGATAGGAAAATTGTTTCCAGAATTGTCTCAGACAAGATCATTTCCTCTAATCTACGTAGGAACGCCCTATAATGGTTATTTCAGCGAGAATCAATTCTACATTTCACGACATTGGTGGCGATGACGAAAGAATCTTTGAGAACCAACCGAAACTACACGAAAGGAAATTCGAAGACCTTCGCGCATGGTGAGTGCGAGGAGATGACCTGAGTTAAGGATTTCCTGGGGTCACCAAGGGTGATATATGCGAAGTCGAGTTACGTAACAGTAATAAAGAAACACTCCAAAGCAACAAAATTGAATACAGATAAATACGCGTAACCGAAATCGTCTTCCACTTACAACATTGTTATGTAATAAATTTAGAAAAGTAAAATCAATATGACTAATATAGTGCTGATTCTATTGTGGTCATAGTGATCAGAAGAATCATGAAATTCAATCGATCAATCGTTCGTTTATCCCGTATATTCATGGAGTCTTATCAACAGCACTGGATATTCTTATGCCAAGGTTCTAAAATTCAAATAGGCTTCTGACTTGTTAAAAGTGCTGTGCGCTATGCTTTTAATACGTATTCGCCTTGTGCTAATTTATCTTTCTGAGTAGTCCTTTCTTTTTATTTCAATCCGTTATGCAAACAGTCAGAAGGTTTTGAAGTTAATCCCGATATATTTTGAAGTTTTCGACGTGGTTCGTTATACGTTTGTCATAATGTTTCTAAAGTTTTTCTTCCAAGTTTGTTATAGTAAACTAATTTTTTACCTCCCAACTGTTTACCGCCTCATCGTAGTTTGGAGGTGCTCCTGGGTGTCGGGTTGCGGTGTACAGCGGGGATTCAACTCGTTGGCATGGTCTTCCAAGCTGAGAAGGAGTCTGGCGTTTCCGTTAGGAAGCTCAGCTAAGAGTAAACCAATACCAGGATCCACTACTGCCCTGGTATTAAACTAATCGTACGGTGGCAAATCTTCCTTTGGTCCACACGGACTGCCCATGGCGGTGACGACCTGGAACAGACTTTGGCCTGGGTGACCTTGCAACTCCATGGAACGAAAATAGGTAAACCAGCAGAACTCCGAAAAAATAGATATTATGCTAGACCTGCACAACCAGTGATGACGGACTGTCCAAGTATCCAAGTAAAGTACTTTTTCATTGTAATGCTCGCTTTGGTTGTGATAGGGGATCGACTACATCATTCCCAGAAGAACAAATCATTTTTTGGTCTTAATGGAAGGCGAAGTTCACGAAGGTACCAAAGGTCATCGATCAGAGCGATTCACACCTCAGACTAACACAAAACCAGTATATTCTACGTGTTTGTTATTCATTGGGAACCATAGTGCAATCCCAGTGCGAGTACACATACAGAAACGCATAAATTCACACATATTCACACAGTACGTACAAAGACAAATACATACATAGGTGTATACATACAAACGTTATACATATATACCTACATACACGCATACACACATCCATGCATACATACATACATACATATATACATTATGGTCATCAATGAGCAATGCACTACTGATCCATTCCCTCTAGAAGCGCTGTGTGTGTTGACTCACAAGTACCATAGCATTGAATACGGGAATGTTACGACATATCAGTATGTTTGCTGAGCAAACACTTTTCTAAATGACATCGTTTCCGTATTTCTCCAGTTACTTACCATTCAACTTCAACTTCGTTTTAATAGGTAGGCTTTTTGACTGATTGAAAAAAGATTTTGCTATATTAACTTACGAAGTAATTCTGTCAGCTGGAGCAGTCACTACTTTGAACGAATCAAGAAGCAGAACGACTGCTGCCTTTGCTCATTGAGTGCAAATTTTGCTCTTTTATTCCGCTGAAGTGGCCTTGGTTTCAGAATTTTTAGAGAGAACCTAATTTTTAAGTAGACGAGCAAAACCTCATACAGTAATCCAAAGACTTTCCTTTTCCTTTCTACTTGTGAATCTCGGGCAATATTCGATTTAGTAGAAGCAGTGTCCTTAAACTTTTGATAAGCCTCAGGGAATTAGCTGACGCTTTCAGCAGAACACTTAAAAGGAATAAAGAAGAAAATAAAGGATAAAACTCTTGACATTGATCAATCCCTGAGGGATGCTCCATGCATTTGACTTCATTAACCATCGTTTGGATGTGATTGAATGCATATCTGGCCTTCGCAATGAGGCGCGGTGGCCTACCGATGTATCGAGCCAGTGATGCTATCCTCTCAAACAAGTCTGGCACCAATCTGCCAACCCGGCGGGATGGAAACCTTGGTGGGCCATGGGCGCCGGGATCGATTCTACGTGTGTGCTGCAGGGCGCCTCAGACCACTGTGCCGCACACTACCCTCTTAGAACGAACGGAAATGTTAAGCTGTTATAGGGAGGATTGTCGCTTCATGTTCACAGGCAAATTATTTTGGTAGTTAGATTTAATTCCAGAGCACAAGATTACTACTTCTTGACCGAGAACTTTTAACATGTTTATCGGACTTTAGATACTCTTTATTAACAAGAAAAAATGGAAAGAATACACTTTTAGGACGATGTCATCTACCGCGCTGATCTTTGTCACCTGCTCGCTGATACTGCTTGTGTTCTCTGACAACATATTCGAAAGCCATCAAATTCACGAACAAGGTGATATGAATGGAAATCACTTGATTGAGGAAAATATTACAGGCTCAGGAGAACATCCAGAACATTTGGTCTATAGTTCCAACTGTTCACGAGCCCGGCGGTCACAATCTGACCAGTTTGACGAGCCCGAGAGCATTTCTCAACCTCCGCCCAATCCTGAAAACAATGAATACCGTGCTAAAATTCATCGTTGGCAACACGATCAACTTCAGCACCATCAGTTTGAGCTGGATCAGGAGTTGGCCGAAGAATCGGATCAAGGAGATGATGAGGTCGATGCTCAAGCTAAAGTGCTGAAATCAGTTCAGAACGATGATCAGCCAAAGGACTGTTCAGCACCGAAAACAGAAGGAAGTTTTTGTTCAACAGCACCACAAAAACAGATGTTTTACTACAATGCTGATCAAAGTAGGCTTTTTTCTATTAGGAAGTGTTGACGACTTTATTTAACTGACTTAATTCTACTGATGACGATTCTGTACTGTTTCGTAGATGATCAAACTCTGTAGAGCGTACCCATTCTATTATGCAGTTTCAATTTCGAATACCTTCGGTGTTTATTCTTTGCTATTTGAATAATTAGTTTGAAAATATCCTTCCAACTGATTACCGTCTCATCACAACTGGGTCGTGTTCCTGGCTGTAGGACTGCGATGTAGAGAGAGAGGAGAGGCAGGTTCTTCCAGGTTAAGAAAAAGTCCTCCGTTTCCAGAAACCTAGCTAAGAGTAAACCAATACCAGGATCCACCACCGTCCTGGTATCAAACTAGTTGCGTGGTGGCAAATCATCCACTGATTCACAGTAATGGCGACTACCTATACTGACGACGACCTGAGGCAAACTCTGGCCAGGCTGACCGCAAGAATCCAGGCTGCCACAATGGATAAGCCAGCAAAACTCCGAAAAAAGGAGATTGCGCACAACGCACAAAAGGACCCGCACAACCATTGAGGACGGGCCATCCAAGTGTCCAAGCACTAACTTTGGAAACATAAGCAGTTCATGAATTTATGTGGAGGTAGATTACAGTTACTGAGCTTCGAAAAAGTATCCTATGTTTTTCAATGGGTTTTTTTTTTATAAAAAGTCGGTGACCTTCCAGAAAATCTTGATTCAGTTTGAAAACGCAAAATCTATTGCTGTTACGCAGAACCTTCCATTCTCTTCTCAACGATGGTTTATTTGAGACGTCATCAACATCGAAAAACTAGTTACTTCAATATTCTTTTGTGGTTCAGAAATGTGTCAACCGTTTATGTTCAACGGCTGTGACGGAAACGGTAATCGCTTCGAGAGCGCTGACGAATGTCGACAACTTTGCGTGGACAGCGACATGGCGATCCAACAGGGACGAGGTGACATGAGCCAGCTTCAGGCTTCAATGAAAGGTAAGTCTGCCATTCGTACGTTTCGATAATGACACTTTTAGCATTCGATATCATTATGAAGTCCATTAAAGGTTGAGAAGTCTGGCTCAGTCGCAGTAAATTCTAGATTTTCCGTGAGCCCTGAAGATCTAAGGTGTTATGCAGTAACATGTGGAAACAAGTCGTTTTTGTGCCTTTCGAGTTATTACATAAAACGGTAATGGTCAAATTGCTTCCTTTTTCCTCTATATGAAACCTGACGGATACTTCTGTTAAGCCAGAGGCAATTCAGAACTTTTATTAATCATCTTTTTTATTTATATGTTCTTATAAACTGATCTTCCTTAGCCGATGCGAGGTTGGTATAGGTCTTCGTTGTCGTTGTTTTGGACTCTCACTCCCACTTGTAACATCACGGCTCTGAGGAAGGCGAAATCGCTGAAACGTCAGCCATCGACCAACAACACCAACAACAACGACAATGACAGCGACATCGAAGACCTACACCAAACTCGCATCATCTAAAGAAGAACAGTTCGTAAAAATAAATAAATATATAAAGAATCTCTGCAGAGGTAAAGTCGGTGTTTTGACTTCTTTATTAATCAGCCGCTCTCTTTACGCTTTGATACAAAAAATGTTTCCCTTTAGTATTAAACAAAGATTGGTTTACGTCCACGATGAACAGCTTTTACCAAGTAGACGAAATCTACCATTGTTTTTGTTTCGCTTCTTCTTCTTCTTTTTCAAACGTTTCATGGTGTTGGTTAAAATCAGTTACCGATTTTCTCTCAAATTTTAGTTTTCGACACTACATTCTCAAAAGGCTCCCAATGATTTACCGCCTCATCGTCTGGGAGGTGTTCCTGGATGTCGGGTTGCGGTGCGCAGCAAGGGTATTCATACCCCCAGTAGGGCATCCGAAGCTTAGAAGGAGTCCGTCGTTTCCAAAAGGAAGCACAGCCAAAAGTAAACCAGTACCAGGATCCACTACTGTCCTGGTATCAAACGAGTCGCACGGTGGCAAATCTCTCTCTGATCCACAAGTGCGGCGACTGCTTGAGGTGGTGACGACCTGGGACAGACTATGGCTAAACTGACCTCGGAACTCCAGGAAACCACAATGGCTAAACCAGCAAAACTCCAAAAAAAGATGGAAATTATGCTATAGTCCGCACAACCAGCGAAGATGGACCATTCAAGTATCCAAGAATCTGAATATGTTCTCGGAAGGTAACGTTAGCCAAACATCTATTTACCATAAGATTTCCGTGCTCGGCTGGTTTAAGGATGCCGTGTACTGGATCTTCTTCTACCAAAAGACGGCCGCTGAAACTCGATAAATTTTTGAGGATTCCTTCTGGGTTTCACTCCTGTGTCATCACTCAATTGACATTTCATGACCCAAAACCACTAGAAATTTGAAGGCGATGAGCATATTTTTGTATTCAGTGAGCCCAACTCATTTCTCCTACCACTTTGTGAATCACTATTACAATGTGGGTTAAAACAAAGCGTACCATCCTGGCGACGACGGATAGGCAGTGTAGTTGCTCCGTGTAGAGTTCGACGCTGGCCAACTGGTTTGTCTGCAGCGACTCTCAAGAGGTGTAATTCTCGTGCGAGTGAAAGAATGAGAAAGCAATAATTTTCGATTGATTGAATTTCATGCAAACTAGCATGTTCTTGCTATGGAAAGACATAAAGTGTTGAAATTGGGTTAAGAAAGGCGGGTCTAGAGAACTTGGTAACCGTAACTGAAATGCCACCGAGTACTCTTAGAGGCCAGCTACTTCGTTACCGCCTATATGACCGTCTATGCACAAGACAAAATTGCATAATTTGGCCTAATGGTAGAGTCGGTGATTGCATGAGCTCGGGCACAGTTTATCTGGTCTCCTGAACGTGCAAATTAGCCTATCAGAAAACGGCTACATTACGAAGTGGTATCGAAAGCCAAGTAGTAAAAGCATCCTAGTTCATTACCTCTCCTCTCATCCCTCTCACACGAAAAGGGCGCTTGTGAGAAACATGTTTTGAACAGCTACCAGCGTGTGCACAAGAAGACAACAGAGAGAGGAGTCCCGGAACTTGGCGCAGCAAATAGCCATTTTTAATGGCTACGAAACTGTAGCTCGAGATAGGTGTAGAGGAAACCACAGGTACCCCAACGATAACTCTAGCAACAACAAGGTCCCGCTTATACTACCCTTCATTTCAAATGAAGTAAGTGCAGCTATAAAACGCTGTTTAAGAAGGGCCAGTCTAGAGAATTCGGTAACGATAATCGAAATGCCACCGAGTACTCTTAGACGCCAGTTACTTCGTTACCGCCTATATGACCGCCTATGCACAAGACAAAATTGCATAATTTGGCCTAATGGTAGAGTCGGTGATTGCATGAGCTCGGGCACAGTTTATCTGGTTTCCTATAAGGCGTGCGGAGACGAATACATTGGCGAAACGGGTAAACCACTCTGTGTCCGTATAAAAGAACACCTAGTCTGCAAACGTAAACCAAATACCCCACTAGGCACGCATGGGACCTAGAGACATAACGGAGATGACTTTCAAGTATGGCTCACGATCCTAGCACAGGAATCGAGAACACAAGCGCGCAAAACTCTCAAAGCGTTCTGAACTATCTCCAGAAACCCGAAATTGAACCGCAGGGAAGAATGCCTCATTATCACGCATGATATTGGGCAGTATAATAAGCCTGTTATTCTGATGGGAGGGGCACTTTACGCTTCCATGTGAACTCTGTGCAGTTGGTCTCCACGTGACATATTTAGTGTAAGACTCATAGAAATCGGTAAGTGTGCAGAGAAGCTATTCTGTGTTCAATGTGATTGAAATCTTGGTTTATCATTTTCTCTGCTTGGTTGTTAAGTGTTTGGCTGGGTAGATTGCAGTCAACTTGACCTTCCCAGACCCTGAGGAAAGCGAAATCCACTGAAACGTTAGCTTGAGAGTAAATAAAGAAATAATACAACACCTCGTGTTTGGTAAACAAGAATATAAAGAACAAAATGTTGAGTGGGTTATACTAGCAGCATATCCATCTCTTAACTCGAATCACAATCAATCCTAAAGCCACGGTAGAGGTGAAACAGCGGAAGTTCAGAAAAGTCGATTTCTTCGGACTAGTCGTGCTCGATCAGAACGTGAGCTTTCTAACAAAAACCTACCTAGCTTATAGATCTAAGATGCCGGTCAGTTATGAAGGCAAGCCCATATTCCCTTTCTCGACTTCAGGGAAAGTCATACTCGCTTTCCAGAATAACGCTGCCAAGTGTAACATGCAGGATTTAGGCAGAACACTGCAGCTCATATCGTCCTCGTGGAAGTGCATTCATACGAATAGCACATCTTTTGTTTAGTTGCATTCAGTCCAAATGAGCCACCGATCTCCCCACCTTTCGACGGTGGAATAGTGTGGAAGAGGTGCTCATAGAATGTGACAACTCAAATTTGTTGATCATCCATTTAGATTCAACGTAGACCTCACGCTTCTAACATTCCATTCTTATGTCCTTGCTATTAAATGTTCATAATATAGTCCAGCATAATAAGTGCAAACAATTTTAAAACAGGAAAAGGAATTGTAAACAACAAAAAACAGACAAGATTTCAAACTGCTTTGAATAAACACATGTTCAAAGCCCAGCTTGCACGAGGTTCTTACGAGACTTTTGTCCGGCCAACGACCTCTTCGTCTTCCTCAGAGCCGACGATCCGAGTCGGTGTCCACAGTTCCTCGTACTCTCGATGTGGTGCCCTCCTCTTGCAATCTATTCAGTCCAGACTTTCGGAAAAGACCTTATTCTATCTATTCTTAGGAAAATAGCATTTGAACCAATAACCTGCAACAGTTACAGTGATTTTTGCAAAACGCTGGACCGCAGGTGTCTATGGTGGGGAACGAACACGCTATTGTCCTTTCCGGGGAGTAACGCGTTCACCACCACACCATGAGGGTCCTTCGTTTCGCCTGTCTCTCAGCTATTTCTATCGATCTTTTTGCCACAGCAATCACCCGTCAGCGGGGTTGATCTGGAGAGCGCAAATTGGCATAGAACCCAGTTAAGCTGTAGCTGTAATTGACGGGTGATTGCTATATCAAAAAGATCGATAGAAATAGCTGAGGGACAGGCGAAACGAAGGACCCGCATGGTGCGGTGGTGAACGCGTTACTCCCCGGACAGGATAATAGCGCGTTCGTTCCCCACCATAGA
>UYYA01000882.1:0-29054 GCA_900624975.1 Angiostrongylus costaricensis | reverse complement strand
CTGCTTATTGATGAAAAACATTGAATTATCAATTAATGCCGAGGTTAACAGAAAGTCGGTCATGGGAATTACTACGTGGAATGCTGACACTGATGATAAGCCGTAGGGAGTTACTATAAAGCTCATTATTTTATCACCACCTATGTTGGTCGTAATATTGAAACCTTTCCTTTAAAAAATACCAATTTTCTTTTTCTCGTCGTTCACCAACCAGATGCTAAGGCGAATCCTCCTCCGAGCAAGATCACAACACTCCAAGGAAAATTCTTCTGCATCGTCGACCAGTCCATTAAATGAGATTCCTAAACACTTTCTTCTTCCAAATTAATACTTCTCAAGAAATTAAACGACTGAAGGCCAATGAGTGTTTCTCACTTTACTCATTTCTTCCTTTGCTCCGTAGCTAAGGACCGCTGGTTTCTCACTTGGTAGAATGAAAAGAAGAACAGCAACTACCATAGCCGACGTTGAGTCTGTGTAACTCTCTCTCGGTAGGAGTTCGCCAAAACCTGAACGAGATGATGCTCGTATGTTCTACCGTATTTGCACGGAACACTTACATGCAACGATGCCGATGCGTATGGCGAATGAAAAAATCCCGTTTTCAAGCGCAAACATATCTCAGATCATAACAAATTATTAATTTCTCCACATCTTGACATCAAGCTTCAGGGTAAAATGTTCTTCTACTATACTTATTCATACGACCTCACATCGATTACGGCGCTGATCTCAGCACCTCTCTTCCGGTCGAGACGGTGACATGAGCATTCAACGCCACAGTGGTCGGAATTGGGACACCTTTGTCAGTTTCAGTAAACTCTGTCGGACGTTTGTGTGCAAGTACGCGTGAATGGCCGAAGCACTTGGATACCATCACTTCACCATTGAATGGTCTCCTAGCGTAGAATAAGATCATGATTCCACATCGGCTAGTACGAAGCAAGTTTCTTGGGTGTTCTTCTATTACAGAAAGGATATTTTTAAACTTGCTTGTGACCGACGATGATAAATTACCCGCATCTCTTTCACCTGCTGGCTACCAATGGAAGGGCAGATGTCGTAGGCCAAAAATAGACGAGTAGAGCCGCAAGGTTTTCTGTGTTTTCGTACTTTTTTCAAGATGTCTTGTTTGGACTCTGGCGATCGTTTATGGAGGGAATATGCTTAGACACTTCATAACAATATGCTGTTTGATTTTGACTTTGTTCCTACTTTTGAAGGAAAACTTGCAAGCCCGGCACTTCAGCAAATTTGGCAAACAATAATGGTTACTTGGGCGCATTTAACTCGCAACCGCGGGTGTTTTGGGACAAGGCCATTTATGTGGAATGCGATCGATCGATGGAGATGTTAACTAAGTAACAGTAAGAAACAATGATGTGCTCAAAAAAAGCTCGGAAATAAAAGAATACCTAGCTAGATTTCCATCGTTTGGATTAAGTCCAAGTTGAGGAGGAAATTGTCATTATTGTTTCTATTACGCAATTCATTCGGTAGGAATGGTATAAAGTAACTTTTCAAAATATGGCAAAATTTGCGAGAATATAGGGAAATACCTTTGAAAAATCCTGGTTTTCTGAACATCCACAGCGAGAGAAGAACAATGAAGCAGAACATTACGGATTTTTCTGCATAGCTAGAAAAGAAGAGCAAAATTGCACAACGACGGTTAAGAAACAAAAGGAAAAGGAACAAATATTGCCCAGATATTGCCAATGTTCAAATAAGGAACCTCACCATCTACTTAACCATCTAACAGTACCGCATTTCGCGCATGGAAAAAAATAAGAGCTCCATAAAGACCATAGGATGCTACTTAGGTGGCGGATTCTTTCTACAAATGTAACTCAAGCTAAAAAAGGATTTGAGATTTTCATACAGAACTAGGTAAAAACCAATGCCACAGAATAGCACGGCAAGCAACCCGTGTCTATTCTTTCACCAAAAACCATAAAAATAAAGCATCTAATTGAGAAACTGTAACGCCAATCGTCATTTTGAGCGAGCAGAGCTCACTCGAAAGGAATAAAAGCCGAGTCTATCGGTGCCACACAAACAGCATATAATTAGCAGAATTATAGGTGGTCAAAATTTCTACAGTTGGTGTTATTGAAATACCATCGCCACCCACCTTATTCTAGGTAAATCATCGTATCTCTTGTGCATTATCTCGGTAATACGAGCATCTTTTCCGGGTGCACCTCTAAGGAAGAATATGGTCAGAATGCACCAAGCTCCCGCCAAACAGAAGCACATCAACGGAAATGCGAACAGGAACCATGTCATATAATTCAAAGACGTCTCAACGTCGCCAAATAATCTGCAACGATATTTTCTTAGAAAGAAGTAGGCCAAATATTTTTGTAGCCCACACTCTTCTTCTCGCGTCACGAATAGTACCATTAAAGCATCTAAATACGAAACCGTAGTGCTCAAGTTCTACCTTCAGAAAAAGGTTTTGTAGTTCTATAATGTCTCAGCAACACTCCTAGAACCACTTGTGAAGGTTTTCATGAAACAGAGGATTAAATGTAATTTAAAAAAAGACAACAATGCTTATCAGCTCGTATAAAAGTAAACATTCCAGTTAATGAAAAATATACAACGAGATTATCAATATTAAAACTATTAGAACCAGAATTACTATCACTAGAGCATTAGTGTCAGAACCGGTACGAAATGGGTCACTCGTATTGAAGTCTGCTAGTAATTTGCAAAACCTGGACAGATGGACGGGTTTGTTCGCCAAGGGTACTGTACTAACAGGCTCAGATACCACCTCATTAGTTCTTCAATTCTATAATATCAAAAAAGGTCTATCATCGTTCTTCGTTTTCTCTTTATTTTAGTGACCCGATATCTGAGCTCTGGTGCACTTGTACAAAGACGGACACCTATCTCTTGCGAATATCACTTTTCGTACAAACTTGCGCTCCCACTGAAAGTGAAATTCAGGAAATACGAAATCAAAGAATGCGAAGTTACACAAGTGCAAACGCTTAAGTCAATAGGCCAATATGAGCATTCGCAGTAATCACGTTTCCAGATTAATTCGGACGCAAAGTGCACGTTCTTCGGCCTACTGGTACATCATTCGGCAAGCCCGGAATAATCCCTTTAAGTCACCCACTACTGTCACTTTAGGCTAGTCACTGTATCGCAACCAGTTGTTCCTTACATATTCACTTTTTACATAATTCATGTTTTCAACGTTTGATATGTAAGTTGGCGAAACGTTCAAGAGACTTGAGCCATGTGCGTCAAAAAGCATTGCTTGGAAATTTCAGGATTCTGAATTCTCCTTATGAATTTTATTAAAACTCATTTAAATATAATGTTAAAAAGCAAACCCTCGATAGAAAATCTCATGATGTTCGTTCAAATTAGTAAGACTGCTTTTTTCACTTTAGAGAGCAATGAAACAATGTTGAGTATTACAAGTCGGCTGTAAAACGAACATTAGGAAAGGTCCAGATTGAAAGAACATTTTTAAAATTGAATATCTACTTGTGGTTCATATAAATGCTTGAAAATTTATTTAATTTTGTGGTCCAGAGTGAAGATCGTGTACCATGCAGTGTAATATCTCCCTCAAAAAGCTGAAGGTTTAGAACTTCCGAACAACTGTCACTGGCTTAACATTTCATTCTTATGGTTCACTCTTTTTTCGTTCATTCAAATCAAAAGGTCACCATCGATCCTCAACTCTTAAAACTAATTAAGCTCGATTTTTTAACATGTCACTGTTTTCAGGTCAGCGAAATCGAAGTGCAGTGGCCGATTTTCTTGCTTAGAAGTCCAACTATGGAACTCATATATGGCTAAGACTATAACGGTCATTTGAACTCACAATTAGAAGCAAAAATGTCTCGAAAGGACTGCGACTGGGAAATCTTCCTTCGCAAGTTTTATTCCGATGTGTAGTGAGGTATGGATGACGCGGTACATCCGAGAAGTCAAGGAACACTTTCTAATGATATTTGAAACAGATGTCAGGTGCTAGTGGATTTCGGACTCTCGCGTAGAGTTCATGACATCGTCTTGTCATTCTGTAAGCGTGGTATTCTTCTACAACCAGTTGAATCCCGTCAAAACTAATATCTATGATGATAATATCGATGTTAAGAATACCAGAATTTACCATCGTTCTGGTATCAAACTAGTGGCTCGGTGACAAAATTCCTTCTGATCCACAAAGGTGGCGATTGCCTATGGTGGAAAAGATCTGAGACAGATTAGGCCTGACGGACCTCAAGACTTCAGGGAGCCACAATGGGTAAACCCATAAAACTCCGAACAAATGGAGATTATGGTGGGCCCCGCGCAACCAGTGAGGACGAGCTATCCAAGTATCGAAATGAGTAATACCGATGTTTGAAGATCAGCTAGAAGCCCGAAGGCATATGTATGGTACGTAAAATAGGTATTGGCTATAACTAAAGATAATAACAATCGTCATGGGTTCAAACACACACACCGGGGAAGCCATAGACTTCGTCCCTATAACGTGGTACTAGGGTTGCCTCTGAGGAAAGAAACGCTAACTTGATACACTTGTAGCCCGTAAAAAAAGGTCAAACAAAAGGTGTTCAGGTCAAACAAGCATGTACGCCAAACCATCTTTGGGATGCGTAACCCTTTTATTTCGTAATAAAGAAATTCGCACCTATAATATTTCAACACGATTTTAGTTTTCTGAGTATATAATCGGTAGACCACTGCGAGTCATTGTACAACCCAGATATGCATTCAGTCATCACCAACGATGCCTAATGTCGCATCCTTCAGAGATATATGAAGGCTGAGAGCTCGATCCTTTATCCTTTTAAGCATATAAACCACTAAACTCCATAGCCTCAAATGCAGAATCTATGCTTCGTAACACAAAATTCTTTCTTGATGCCGATGAACTGTTCACTCACTCAGGTAACTGGCCCACCATTACGAGGTTGCTTGGGGTTCCAGTTAGCATTCCAGTGCCACCGATGTTTGCCGCAACACAAACGCACAACACTAGAGCGGTCGACAATCGCTTGTAGGCTCCCGCATTTCTGACCCTAAAAAGTCGGTCAGCAGTTGAACAGTTGTGTCGGCTGTCTAATCGTGTCCATAAATCAACAATCATTAACATAAAAAAACTATAAAAGCAAGCACAGTTTTGTAACGATGAAGCATAGCATTCATCGTCAAAAGCATGGATGAAACAAAATACTGATTTCCTCTTCTCTAGAGATTGCCTCAGCAAAGCTACCAAGCTAAGGAACAGTTTGGAAATAGTAATCCAAAAATTCAGCAATAGTTATGCCGACGCCAACAATCGTCATTGTTTCGGTTGCAATCTAACTGTACAGTAATAGACCTCCTCCTGGACAAAAATTACCCATGTCGGCGATCTAAAGAAATTCTATAGTGGGAATCTCGAAACCTCCAGAATAAATCCTTTGTTAAGCAAGAGACGTAGCAGTTATGTCGAAAATGTTCTGAGATCCATACGATTCCTCGTGAGGACGGTCAAGTACTGAAACGTTATTACTCTTTCTGGGGGCTAACGCATTCACCACCACACCATGCGAGCCTTTTGTTTCGCTTGTCTCTCAGGCGTGTTGTTGACCAGGGTAATCGCGTGTTCGGTCCCCACCGCAGATACCAGCGGTCCGCAGCTTTTTTTGCAAATATCTCAGCAATATTTTGGTTACATTTCATATAATACCCTACTATTAAAAAATAGTAGGCAGTAGATAAAAAGTGAAGATTATATATTTAATCCATAATACTTTTGGTTTTTTCGGCATAGGCAAAAAATGAACCGTGGAAACGAACTCTTCTGTGATCAGTTCCCACGTCTGATTTCAATTAATTGCCCCAGACCAGAGCGGACACATTACTCATCTCATGTGAATAGAAGAGAACGGCACAAAAAAGGCGAACTTTTATAGCGCTGTCAACCCTGTAATTGAATTTTTGGCTTCCTATTTTTTCGTCATGCTTTTCGAAACAGTTTGACCGATTAAGCTAGATATTAATGTGTACCTATCCGAATCCTGAAAGAAACGAAACCCGGAAGAGCTTGTGGTTTTGAAAAAGCTTCCGGTTGTGTACTGCCTCATCATGGTTGTTCCTGGGTATCGAAATGGTGGCTATAATGGAGGGTCCATTTCTCATACGAGGTCTCACAAGCTGAGCAGTATTCAACGATTACAACGGTAGCTCAACAAAGAATGAACCATTTAAAGGAATAATTGCAAATGACACGGCTTTCAAAACTCTTGAAGGGAAATTTGCTATATGAAGAGAGAATTATCAGTCAAATGGAAACTTTGCTGGGTCTCTTCGCAATTCATTGTGAACCCTGAGGATGGGAGTCATCGAAGATTTAAATATTCCTTCACAGGTGTCGTAACAACAACTTTGTATCCGCTTAACAGAAATACAGAAATTTGTTGGAGTAATGCCCAGTAATGGTTGGAGGCGCGACTGCGACACACACGTGGAATCGATCCTGGCGCCCATGCCTCACCTAACCTTCCATCCTTCCGAGGTGGACAAATTGGTACCAGACTTGTCTGGGAGGATAGCAGCACTGGCTCGATACATCGGTAGGCCACCGCGAGTCATTGTAAAGGCTAACTATTCATTCAATCCCCTCTAACGATACTTAGTGAAGTCGAATGGATGACGCAGCCCTCAAGGATTGATCAACGCCTAGAGCTTTATCCTTTATTTTTTTTAATGCCAAGCATAACTGAAATTCGGCCATAGAAACTATTTATAGCTGGGGATGCATGAAAACATTGGACTATTCATTATTCGACAATCCAACCCTTTTCAATTAAGCGTTAATTTACTAAAAGTGCTCAAACAGACATTGCTTCTTCTCTCCTAATGTGGGAAATGTGTGAGGAACGGAGAGCGTGGTGGTTAAAAGTACCATGAAATAGACACATGGTCACCGGTTCGATCACACGCCGTGGACTAGCCAGGCCTGCCGCCTACTTGGTGCTGTCATATCACAACTAGATGTCTGGGAGAAAAGCAGCACTGGCTTGATACATCGATAGTCCCCTGCAAATCATTGTAAAGCAAGACATGCAGTATATCACCTCTACGATACTAGGATTGTAGTCAAATGTATGACGCATTCATAGAGATAGGTCAAGGCTAAACGCTACGTGTTTAATTCTTTTGACTTTGCATAACACTAACCTGTTTTGTGGATGCGAATTGTACGAAGTTATGAGCTGATCGACTACCGATTGTCCGATCGGTACCATCATCGCCGCAGTGGCCGTGTTTGAAATGAACATACTGAAATGGCCTACATCGTTTATAATATAGGTTAATAAAATCCCAGTGACAATAGTCGGGATACTTAGATGATCAAATCGAATACTCCAATATCTGACTTTATTAAACCCGTTTAGGAAGAGGGATTATTACTAACAGTGTTATGAAACCTTTGAAACTGAACGATGGCTGTTTTGCTACTCAATACTTGAAATATTATAATAATTTCCATTAGTGTGCTAATACGTCCCAATGGTTTGCCGCCTCATCGTGGCTGGGAGGTGTTCCTAGGTATCCGACTGCGATGTACAGTCGGTGATTCAACCCCTTAGCAACGTCTACCAAGCTGAGAAGGAGGCCGGCGTTTCGGTCAGGAAGCCCAGCTAAGAGCAAAGCAATATCAGGATTCACCACAGTCCTGGTATCAAACTAGTCGCATGGTGGCAAATCTCCCTTTGATCCACAAAGGCGGAGACTGATAGTGGTGGTGGCGACCTGGAGCAAAGTTTGGCCTGGCTGACCTCAGGACTCCAGGAAACCACAATGGCTAAAACTAGCAAAACTCCGAAAAATGGAAATTATGCTGGGGTCAGCACTAGAGAGGAGAGGCCATCCAAGCATCCAAGTAAAACCGTGTTAATAAGCTCATAGGACAAAAAGATCGTTGAGAAATGCTTTTGATTATTCAGGCAATTCATTTTAAATTTTTATTAACAAATAATTTCGCAAGAAAACTTATTAAACAAACCTTAATAACGCAGTGACAATCATGAAACCCAGCATAATCCTAAAAAGTCGTTCTGAATAAAGAAAAGAAAACTTTAGAAAACTGGCTTATCAGAGAAATTTTCAATACTTTGATTATAAAGCTACACTGAGCTAAAACTAAATACGTCAAGGACCTTATGAACTCACCATTTCGGCTCACTACCGACCATCTTCAGCACCGACAGCGCGACACGTTCATGTAGATTGCACTTTTCAACGGCTGCCGCCATGATCAGGCCGCCGATGAAAAGGAAATTTGTGTCCTAAATGGATAAAAATCGACAATACTGGACTATTCATAGAAAATACTACTTGGTGCAGAAAAATATGTTCTCGTGTAGTGAAATAATTAATAGGCCTAACCGCAACTATAAAAATCATAGAGAGAACCGTTGGGATCAGCACACTTTAACATGATTCAAGTGACTTTCACGGAGTAAATAAAGCTCTGATTTTCTGGAAGCAAACAACTATACGGAGGAATTTTCAGGGAGCGGTTTATTTGTTGGAGTGTTTCTCAGACAAACATTTTTGAGATGCTTGAAGAAAGCTATGTTTGATTAGTAGGAGGTCTACCGTGGTGACTCGAGCCGCGATTCGTGGCGTAATTCGTGTAACCTTTGCAGCCTTAGATTTGCGACGTGTCGCCGTTGTCGTGTAAAAGGACTACATCACTTTCATTGACCATCCGTGGATACATACCTCTAGTTTTCGTACGATTTAGTCGATTTTCTGACATTATCTCACTGTCGTGATCGTCTTACCAATACTGCAGATTAGGAAGACGCAAATGTCATCAGAACCTGACTTGGTACAAATCGAACCTCGAAAAGTGCTTAAGAACATCGCCTCAGCTCAAACATCGAGTCTAGTGCCGTCGGTTGGTGTGTGAGATCCAGTTCTCACAGCTCAATCATAATGAAATCGAAAAGTTTTTTGCTTTTGCTTTGTAGAAAAAATGCAGAACACATTTCATGATGACGGTTTCGCTGTTGTTTGTCCATTTCATGCGACACCCACTCATTCTGTTTTTCCACCTTTAAACGTCTTTCAAAAGATAAAAAAACAAAAATAAGCGTTGAAATGACCGCTACATTGCGTGTTTTGAGTTTTCCCTACGACCTCTCCACTATTATAGGGGCGACCTCGGGTAATCGACTTTAGATGACAATTTTAACTTATTATTTTCTGCCTACTCTTTCTTAATTTAACGGCAGAGTATATATTGCTGATAGCAAAAGACCAATAGAACTAGCTGAGCGACAGGCGAAACGAAGGACCAGCATGGTGTGGTGGTGAACGCGTTACCCCCCGGAAAGGACAATAGCGCGTTCGTTCCCCACCGCAGACACCTGCGACCTTAGATGATCCTCTCGTACTTCTAATAAGAGCATCTGAAGGCAAGAAAAGTTATAAGTTTATTCAGAGTACGATTTCAGAAATACAAGAAATATTGTCAGTCTACCTAACATCTTTCTTGGCCGTGATTTTTTGAGGAAGTGCAAGTTTGATGGAAAATTTTCTGTTGTGTACCTATCGATAGCCGACAACCTTTTCCTAATAGTTTTACCCGCTTAAATTGTGAATAAAAATTCTATCTCTCGTACTCCCACTATAAGAATAGAAATATCTAGTCTGTGTTAAGCATAGGAGGCTTTATAATAACCAGCTTACAGTTCGATAGATATCTCACTAGATTCAGAAGCATTTAAACAAATTTAAAGGCAATCGCAGATTGGTTGAAATCAACGAATCAGATGGAGATCAGTACAAACGATAAAGTGACCAACTTTGTCTTTTCGAACATCCTTTTCGCCTACAGAGGTCCAGGTAGATGACACAAACCACAGCAGCTTATGGTAATTTGGTTTAACTCTTTCTAGTGAAAAAGCTTGTACAGCTTGCATTATAAATTAGTCCCCTTCCTCGAGACTTCTGCCAATCTCAAACACCACCATTTTTTCTCGTTGCCAGTTTGATTGCTGCAATTTTAATATGTTTATAGACAGGCGCCCCGCTGTCCTCGTTGATGACGTCAATGGATTTGTGATTGTGGAATCTGACCGAGGAATGCTATCCGATCGAGCTCAATGAAGGAAGTGACATCATGACAGGAATATAAAAGCACTTACATTTGTCATCCAATATTTCAAGGAATATAAATGAAAATAAAACTGTGTTCACGAAAGCAAAAAAATCAATAATTCAATGACAATAACTGGCTCACGTTGATGAACTGTTGAGCAACATCATGGCATGTCATTACACCAGTTAACGGGAAGAGAACAACCGGAAGCATAGCAGTGACAGCCAACGGTAGCACTTCCGTCATCCAGTACACTGCCATCACACAAACACAGAACGCACAACGCCATTCCTTTAAATACAGCACAAAAAGGGTAAATTGGCAAAGCAAATGATCTCTTTCAAACTAGAACACAGTGTTTTACGAATACAGAGATGGGTTAATAAAAAACGCTCTCGGCGTTGATCAATCCTTGTGAGATATGCAATGTATTCGACTTCATTAAGCATCGTTTGGAGGTGATCGAATGCATATTTGGCATTCTAAATAGATAGAAAATAGAACCTCTAGAATGATTGGCGGTGGCCTATCGACGTATCGAGCAAGGGCTGTTATCCTTCCAAACAGGTCTGGTACCAAACTGCCGACCCTCGAGGAATGGAAGGCTTGGTGGGCCATAGGCACAAGAATCGATCCCATGTATATTGCAGTTCTCCCCCGACCAATGAGCCACAAAGACGGGTATACTTCATAAATGATTGGCCGGCCCTTACGAATCATAAAAGGTCGTGTATCTGGCAGCACAGTTTCCATTTGACATAAAAACTACTACTTGAGCAGAAATTCTCTTTTCTTGGAAAACCGTGCCAGATTTTTCCAGTGTCATAATCACATGCAACCCAGTGAGCAAAGACAATAGCTCTATCCTAACAATAAATTATTCAAGTGCTCTGTTGACCCTAGAACATCATCGCCAACTGATCCACATTATCCCTAGCTGAGGTGCCGTTGAATAAAAGCTGATTTTCTTCGTCACAAACAGTTGTCGTTCGCGGAAAGAAAGGTGGTTTGGCATTACTCTACAGACACTTGCACCGGAAGCAAAAAACTCAAGCGGATATATGTTAGAATTTTAGTCCAGCTCTCGAATTTCTGGAATGATTTATGTCGCAAAGGTCAAAATTAACTACAGCCCAGCTGTGTAACAGTTCAAATAGGCACTATGAAGATATTTTATGCGTGCATTTTGAGGTGTAACCTAACAGTTGATGGCCGAGAAATTGTAGAAATAAATAACAAAAGATATTCACAGCTTCATTTTTGAGTTATAGACACAAATTACCTTCGTAGGTTATGAAAGAGTACTCAATTCCGGTTCCTTCCTTATCGTTCAGGATATAAGGAAGAATAAATCCTTGACGCAGCAAAAAGATTTTATAAATGAAATAAATCACTTCAGAGAGGTTTAGTTTAGAAGTTATATAGAACTTACATGGACCCGTGTGGAGCAGTGGTTTGAGGCGCCGTGCAACACACAAATGGGATCGATCCCGATCCCCGCGTTCATGGCTCACCAACCCTTCTATCACTCCGGGGTCGGCAATTTGGTACCAGACTTGTCTAGGAGGATAGTAGCACCGGCTAGATACATCGGTAGACCACCGCGAGTTATTGTAAAGGCCAGATATGCATTCAATCACCTTCAAACGATGCTTAATGAAGTCAAATGCATTGTGCATCCCTCAGGGATTTATATCTATCTATCTCTATATAACTTATCTGTAAAAAACAGTTTAGAAAATGCGTTAAAATGCCATAGAGCAATTGAACGAGCTTACAAGACAACAGGCCGTCGAGCAAGTGGTGGAGATATTAGATATTTTTTACACGCTTGATTAGTTTTCACATGAGAAAAACGAATAGAATTTTGAGCAAAAATAGTCCGATTCAAATTAGTTGTTGACATGATGTCAATAAATTTACTTTGTGAGCCGAATACCGTTCAAATATGATTGGTTCTGGAAAGCACATTGTAAAGATCTGCCTTCTTTCAAGGACCCGTGTGCGATGATTTACGATCTACGAAACGTTAGACCTGCATGGTGTGGTGGTGAACGCGTTAGCCCTCGGAAAAAGTAATAGCTCGTTCGTTCCCCACCGCAGACACCTGTGGTTCGGAGTTTTGCAAATATCTCAACGTCATCGAAAAATTACAATTTTCGCGCAATTGAAACAGAATAGCTGACGAGAGGTGGGAAAAGCCAAATTGTCGAGTGATTTCCGAGAGAAAAAAACTCCACATAACTTTAAAAAATGGTGGTGATGTACCTTTTCGTTGGAAATCACCAGTGGGCTGAAGGCAATCGGTGTGATCAGGAACACCAAAGCCGTTTTGCACCGTTGCAACAGATTCAAACCCAACTGGAGTTTTGTAACCTGAAATATTAATCAAGAATTTGTAAAAATCGTTTTTCATTCAACGTTACCACTACCAGTCACAAATTTATTTCATAGATAAGCATGATGCCAATTTCTTTTTGCAGGTGAACGATTCAGCGACATCGCGATTTTCAGAGTCACGACAGTTTGAGTTGATCGCCCACACTACGATAATTTTCTACGTAGGAGCTTCTCCAATCGCATCAAGGCAAATCGAGTTAAACAGAAAGCAAAACGAGTATACAACAAGTTGTTTTTAGATCAGAATATTAAAAGTGTCAAGTAATCAATCGGTCATCTATTTCTACCGGGAAAGGTTTTACGAATTTTCAAAAATACACCTGACTTCTCCATAAAGCTCTAAAAAAGCATTCGGCGTTGATCAGTCCCTGAGGGATGCGCCATGCATTCGACTTCATTAACTATCGTTGGAGATGATTGAATGTGTATCTGGCTTTTACAATGACTCGAGGTGACCTACCGATATATCAAGCCAGTGTTGCTATCCTCCCAGACAAGTTTAGTACCAATTTGCCGACCCCGCAGGGATGGAAGAGTTGGTGGGCTATGGGCGCGGGGATGGAATCCACGTGTGTGTTGCAGTGGCGCCTCCGACCACTGCGCCACACGTGCCCTTCTATAGAGTTGTAAATTTTAATTCATCATATTTTCAATAAAAATGGAGCGTCCAGAACGTGTAAAAGGGCATTTTTTCACAAATCAATCTGAATAGATTTTGCTTTCCAAACAGAAGGTTTTGATTTCTGTTTGTACAAAGTTTAAATGAAGAGAAAATTCGGGTGTAAAAATAACGAAAAGAGTGTATGTCACATATCACAATGTTAAACTTTTTATTTACTACCTACTGTTTTTAATGGCAGGATACTATGTGAAATAGTACTGGCTGAGAGGCACACGAAACGAAAGAGTCGCATGGTGTGGTGGTGAAAGTGTTAGCCCCAGGAATGGGTAGTAGCGCGTTCGTTCCCCACCGCAGACATCTGCGCTCCCGGATCTTGCAAATATCCCTGGATTATTGTGTGTGTTATACATAATACCTTGCCGTGAAAAATGTAATAGGTAGTAAATAAAAAGTTAACTATGTGAAATATTAACACAACCAAAACGATGTTGAAATATCAGCAAAACTTGAGCCTCAGGCCAAAATGTGCATAAGGTGTAAAAATTATGTATAAATAGTGTGCAAAAATATGTGATGTATAAAAAAGCATAGAAGCACTGAAGCATGAATGGAGCGACTTTGTAGAAGCAACTGAAGGCTTTCACTTGCACTTTAGGAAGACCTTCAACGACTTATAGGCTTAATTTTTTCCTTGCTTTAAGACGGAGCAGACTCATATTATCTGAACACGTAAGCTTTCACGCGAATGAATTAAACTAAATGGATGTTTTATAGGAACTCATTTTCTGGTTTCTAAATGTCTTTCCACTCAAGTAATCGGAATTAAAACAAATTAAGTGAATGTAATAGAAAGGGAAAAAATTCCTGGAATCATTTCAGAAAGTGTTTTCATAGACTATTGATCGAAATCGTCAAGACAGGTTTCGATGACACCGATGACGTCCACTATTTTGTATAAAACTAAGGCAAACTGGCAAAATTCCACCCAGATGGGCTTCGCAAAAAAGCATTTACTACTGTTAATATTACGAAAAACTGCTATAATTTATTAGTGAAGTAAACTGTCTGGCGCAGTAGCTAGAGGTGCTTCGAAAACGCAAATGGTCGTTGGTCCGATCGAACGCACCAGGCAAACTAAGCGACTGGTCTGGGAGGACAAAATAATAACCCAGTGAGATAGGAAGACAGCAGTGTGATCTGCAACCTTCGAAATGAACCAACTATCTTATTCATCATTCTTTCAGTTTTCCTTGACACTGGTAACGAAAAAAATTATACTCCGACAAGGCGAGAATATTTAGCGCTCATGCTGAAGTGGCAAAGGAATTCCGACATACATTAGAAATTTTTCGAACGAGTACTTCTTTTTTTTTGATGAAATGGAAGTATGAACACTTCGTCTCGGTTGGGTGAACTAACACTTAGGGCTCAATCATCGTATTTATTGGAACTTTTTGATCTACAGTAATAATCGATACTTTTCGAGGTAACCAGGAATTAGCAAAGTACGGATCTACTAATCATCGCTTTCGTCTTACTTGTAGAATCCGACATCACATATATGGATCATAGGGCTTCTTTATTTCATTTCTTGCTTTCGACGTTTCGATTTTATCATGAGCGAAGGTTTTTGAATTTATCTGTGGATTCGGCTTCGTCCTGACAACTTTGCCTTCTTCGTAAATGTTGTCTTCGAATGCTCGTTGAGTTAATCCTCCTTGAAATCCCAGCATAACTCTACTAGAGCTCTGCGTCATAGGTGGTCACCGGTCTTTGTCGATAGAATGGAACTCTTCCCTGTCAAGTCTAGTGTAAATCGTTGGCGGTAGCAAAACTGCGGCTAATTTGGTACAGCAAGGGGTCGAACCAAGAGTTTTGCGTATGTCATTGCAGGACATCTCTAACAGCCATACTTCCGGCACTCTTGTATTGATTAGTGGAGAAGTTATAGTGACATTCCTCGTAATAAAAAGAAAAAACAATGGAGTTAAGCAAGCCTGTCTATATATTTTGTATTGTTTTTCTAAAGCATAGATAGCTTTTTTGATAAATATACTGTAAAAATCAAACGTGCTTTTTGATAGGATAATGCGCTGGGAAAATTGGCACTGGACGAGCTCTGCAACATCCGCTGGCGCGATTCAGAGTTTTCCGGCCATCCGGAGAGGAGTAGCGTCATCCTACAGTATAAAAAGCAATTAGATATATCCATTAATAAAAAGTGTTGAGAGATCTGATAAAATATTGGAGACGCAGAAAGGAATCGGAAACAATAATTGTGCAAGGAATGATTCGTAAGGCAGAAAAACCCTAAGAGGCTCTCCACTGCCATGAAAAGGTCAAGTGATTTTTTCACGAGGTTCAAGTAACCACTGAAAATCGATGCAGAGTTTGGTTTCATGACCTCTTAAGAAGGTTTGATCTTCCTTATGGATGAAAAAATGCTTCAAATATTGGAATACATGAAAAATAAGTAGATGCTCACAGATTATTCTATAAAAACTGTACTGTTGTAGGGACCCAATTTTTATTGTGTCTTAAAAGAATAAACTTCTGAGAAATACTGAGAGAAATACTATCGAAAACCGACTTTCATGTAACCTCGACATGATTAATCAAGGAATTTTTTTTCATTAACGAGAATATCGACGACAAACGGCTGTGGATCACCGGCTCGGATCATCGACTGTGAAGAAAACGGAGATGTTGAAAGTTAGTAGGAAGGAGAAGTATTGAGCATGTTCTAATGAGATGGAATAAATCAGACTGCTACTGGCTACCTTTTAAAAGTCTATGTTTGCAGAGAAAGCAAGTAAAGACAACCGAATGCCATAGTCGATTCTAATGGAAAAGCTTGCGATAACCTGAAAACGCGTGGCAGATCCATTTGGCCGTCGATGGCAATTTTTCTACTGAGCGCGTCCAGGCGATGGCTGTTCTCAAGAATCGATTTGGGCTTAATACAAACGATGGACCCGCATAAAGTTCTCATGTTATAAGCGTTCTAGTTTTCTAATTATTCCATTATCAAACTGACGCTAAAAGTACAACACGACTATGAGAGCTTTTCGCGAACTGAGAGATGAAGATAATACACTCAAAAAGCCTTTTTCAAAGCACAAGAGAAGCAAGAAACAAAAAATTAATATATGCCTTTTTCGAGCATTCTGGTAAATATACAGTAGATTTTGCACCAACGACAAATTGGGGTTACTATCTAAGCAGCTGAACAACAGAAAGGAAAAGTTGAGGACAAGAAGAAAAACTATCTTATCCTTACATTGATATTCTCCCAAAAAAACCGTAACTACAAAAAGAAACTAAGGCCACTTGGCTTTCCGAAGATGTTAAATCCTAATTTCCCGAGACTACTATTACTTACTTAAAGGTAGTGGTTAAGGACTATATAACACCATAATGATTGCACAGGCTGGGCCTAAAGATTTCAGCCGATAAATGACATCTGGCTTACGCATTTACACGGGATCTAGCCTGGATTTGATACACCTGTAAGGAGTTTAACGGATTTAAAAAAAAAAGAAAAACGATTAACAGTACACTCAGTAGTGTGTGGAATACTAGCAGCATGGTCATCACTGCAAACCATCGCTTGGTTCTGCAAATGCTATCGCCAATCTCAAAACACTGAAGTGCAAACGAAAGACTACGATCTGTCACGAATAATAAGGTCATAAAACAAACAAGAGACTGCTAAAAATAGCTCTTTAAAGGTGAGTTGTTCTAGTTGCCTTTCTGATAGATGTAGTTATGTAGCGGTGTGGCAAAGAGCGCTGAACATGTTAGTGAAATGAGAGCTCAGCAAGCCTTAGAGCGGAGGGTGTGGCTTGCCATCGGTGAGCAAGAGATGGCATGGAAGAGATCGCTCTGAGAACTGAGAAGCATAGAGAGCCGTCGGTCAATGCATTCTCAGAGTAGTTCCGAGATGAGGACACCGGCGGGGAACGTGCAGCGTAATCTGTCCAGAAGTCCACCTGCCACTTTGGCAAAACCCAATGCATGAGAAAAGTGACGCTTAAAGCGCACGGCGATTCTTTAAATGGAAACAGTTATTCGTAGTCTCATCATTCTTGTGGTTCACAACCAAAAAAAGCGCAAGATATTAAGAATAATTAACGCAAATACTGTACTTTACAGTGCCCCTTCTCAGCATCGAAAAGGGTTTTTTCTCCCAGTTTCATCCGTGATCTTTTCACAAATGCTGTTCCAAAACCTTCACGAAAAAATTAAAACATAAAACACTTAGAACTGTACTTTGTTAGGTGCTTTCTGCAAAGGGGAAGTAACAATAATTGTTTTCGGCAGAATTCGCTGAAGCAAATTTCGTTCATAGCACTTATCTTTGTTCGAAAGTGCATCGGTTAAAGCTTTTGCACTTGTCTGAAAAAAGAATTAGCTCGATCATCATTCAATGTCATTTAGGAGCAAGAAGTCTCAAAATTAAAGGAAAAGTCACAACCAAATCTTTCGACGCTTCGTGGATGACGGACGCGAAGCAAAGAACCGAATGAGAAAAGTGATGTGATTCGCAAAAGTTGTATAGTTGGCTTAGGCAAATAAATGAGTAAAGGATAAGTAAATAAATAAATAAATAAAAGAATTTCGATGTTCCTGTTAAAGATCGTTAGCCAAGTCTCGGTGCCAAGCTCTATCAAACCCTTAATTATTAAGGAGTGGATCAATGAATCGTCTTCATTTTACCGGCAATATTACCCCTCCTTCTCCAGGAAGAAGAAATGAATATGTTAGTAGGACGGCGAGACTGCAAGCCAGCTTTTTTCGGTTTACACGAAAAATTGCCTAGGCAAACGAAATCGCCTTACAGCGCACACCACTTAGGCAAGCATCGTTCACATACACCAAACCGTCACAACTGCTAAGGTTTTGGAGCAAGTCAAAACTAGTATCCCTAGCATAGAATGTTGTCGTGAACAACCAACGAACCAACGCATGCTTTAGTCACAATAGCTTCTGCACTTTCATTGATATTATAAGCCTAGTATTCGTGGGCGTTGGAAGTCACTGGTGAAAGGAATGAATAGACGGCCAAATATAGACGTAAGCTAAATTCCAACTAAGCTCTTTTGTTGGTGACTAAAACGACAACATTTGAATGCACGATGGCGGTGTGAAAAATATAACATCTTAGATTTGCAAACTCGATCTTTGTATGTTGCTCATTCTGGACTTTTCCATCGCTCCGAAACAAAATATACATCAAGCGATGCCTGAAACGAAAGCAATGATACGTTTTCATGTTCATCGAATTGCATGAGGTTGTTTAGGATTTTAACGTGGCTAACGTTTAGGCGCTTTCACTTTCCTTTGTGCCTCCATTATTCGAGTCGATCGCCTACAACCACTCATTCGCACAAATACTTAATTATGGAAATCAGCACACAGGAAACGCTTGTTATAATTCAACCACAATGACGTTGAGATATTTACAAAGCTCCGGACTGCAGGTGCCTGCGGTGGGAAACGAACCCGCTGTTATCTTTTCCGGAGGCTAACGTGTTCACCACCACACCATGCGGGTCCTTCGCTTCGCCTGTCATGTTATGATTATTTATTTGACGCAACCAGACGTCACATCTTTCGCACTGAGCGGATCACAGCATTTCTTTCATTCGATTCGTTTCCTCGTAACCACCATCAACTATGGCTCACGAACTTTTTTCCGATTGTAGATTCGGCTGCTGCTTGAAGATTGTCTTCTTTGTGAATGTTGTTCATTGCTATTGGGGTCGATCACATATAGAATACTGCGCTAGACGTCATAGACCGCTCCCATTTGGAATGCAAACAATGATCTGATCACAGAGAACTCTCGCGCAAACTTCTAGCTCCGGAGGAAGGCATGGTGGTAACAGAGCGCTATCAAACTATTGCTCTGATAGGTTGAACTTTGTAAAGGACTTCCTTCCCAGAGATATACCCTCTCTAAGTATCAGACGGTATACACCAAAATTAGTTGTTTTTTATTTTTTGTACTTGCCCATAAAACCTGGAGATAAAATGAACTGAACTGAAAAAATGAACTAGCGTTCATTTTTTTCGCCACATACCTAAATCCGAACATTACCGCTCAGTTTAGGAGTGCAGCGAAAACTCCTCTCTATTCTATTGGTGATTTCGACGAATTTCCCACTCAACGTTATTTGTCCATATCAATTACCTCAGAACAAGTTCAGTTTTGTGCATTCTACCATCAAAAGTTTTCGAAGGAAATGAAACTTGTTGCTGAAAATCCAGTTGACGGGTGATTGTTCATGCAAAAAAGTTACCGTGGCGCAGTGTGCAAGGCGCGAGCGCTCGGAAAAGGAGACCGTGGTTCGATCCTGCCCCGGGTCCAAATTTTACGAATATCTCAGCATCGCTGTGGTAGAAATGAATCTTATTAAAAAGTGTCGCTGATATCTATCAAATTCTTAAATATGCATTAATTGAAAAGCTTAAAGTTGGTTCATTTGTGGAAAAGATCAAAATTTTATTTAATTTTATCCGATGTCTTTTCTAATGCTTCTGGGCAGCGGAGTGGCCGGCGTCGTTCGCAGGACTAACGGATTTACTCGACAGGTTTCCGATATCAAACTCGCTTCGGTTCCAACTTTGGTTCCCCATCCGGTGGAGAACTATTCACTTCACAGTCCAGAGAAAAGGAGTATTTCTCTACCATGACAAAGGTAGCAAATGCAAAAAGTCACCCAATATATATGCTAGATCGTAG
This sequence comes from Angiostrongylus costaricensis, assembly GCA_900624975.1. Lineage (NCBI taxonomy): Eukaryota > Metazoa > Nematoda > Chromadorea > Rhabditida > Metastrongylidae > Angiostrongylus > Angiostrongylus costaricensis. The sequence continues at coordinate 9,143 of UYYA01000882.1, read as the reverse complement.
TGATTTTGGAACCAATGCGATTTGTCAAAGAATTTAGCTCGTCAAAGTGTGAAATACTTTACTCTAGTCAACTTGCATATCTCGTGTAAAGCCACTTGTCCATATGAGTCCATCCTGCTTCACAGTTTTTCTCGGAGATGACTGATTACGATAGGAATATCGTAAAAAACAAAAAGAAACTAGGGCGACTTTAACAAATTTCTATCTGATCTGGGCTGAACGTGCGTCACTTTCAACTACGCCAGTTTTCGGTCACATTTCTTCAACCGCGAGAAGTGGGGCACTACACGCCCACGCCTCCCATTGAGCGCTTCATTTCTAAGACTTTGTCTTCATCTTATCCTGAAAACCACTGAATTCCCATCGCCCTTCTTCACACAACTATCTCCATAGTCGAGAACTGTCTTTTTTTAGTAATTGGAAGCAATGAAATCATTTACTATCATCTCACTTATTCTTCTACGAGCAGTACATGGTTACACCAGCGAGACAGCAACAGGTAATAATAATTCACAGTTTTTCCTTAGTGAACAGGTTTTCTCTCCTAGTTCAAGCGCAGAAAAATGTAGATTACTGCTACAAATCTACATCATCACCTTTATGGAAACTTTCCTCGAAAATTGCTATTTAAATCCTATTTCGACAGTGTATCAAAGATACTGGTGAAAAAACAAAAACATTTCTTACACTGGTTTTGGGGTGTGGCACAGAAATTGTGAAACATGGCTTCGCATTATTAAGCTACAGTGGTTTCCATCTGTTTATAAAATACGAAGGAGTTGGGATAGATCAGTGGTAAGGAATCAAGTCCATCAAGAAGTAAGGTGCTGTTTCGACTCTCTAACCAGCGCTCTCCTCTGATTTTAACTTATTATTTACTGCCTACTCTTTTTAGTGGCAGGGTATATATTGCGGAATATAACTTGAATGATGCTGAGATATTTGGAAACTCCGGACCGCAGGTGTATGCCGTGGGGAACGAACGCGCTATTGTCCTATACACCTGCAGTCCGGAGCTTTGCAAATATTTCAGCATTATTCAAGTTATATTCCGCTCTCCTCTGATTCAAGCAACCTTAGCTCGCTATCTTCAAGATTTCAAGGAGAATTGACTCTACTAGCATTCTACGCCATTCATAGAGAAGAAATCATCAAGTAGCAGTCGAAACAACACGCGAAATGTCCGAAGTTCTCGTGGACGATGAAATGTGAGTAAGGCGAATCGAGTACAAGAATTGTTGGGACCATGTAAAATTTTAGATGATCCACATAGTAGATGTGATGATGGATTATGTAAAATTTTACAAAATAAAGTGCGACACGAATTAGGTATTGGTGTGAATTTCAAGTATTTGAGAAGGAAGATGGAAAACTAGATTAGTTTTCAGTGCCTAAAATCAAGAGACTTTAAGCGATGCATGAATATATGTTATTTACTCCACACTGTTCACTTGAAACAAGCAGTTGCCACGCCCTTATAAAATCTGACCTTCTTCCTTTTTCTGCCCCCTTTTCTTCCAGGTCCCATTATGCTTGAACAAAAGTGCTATATTAACTCTTTAGTAACAGAAGAACGTTAAGGCTGGTAAAATGCTGGTGATAATGAGCTAAAGCCTATCGAATGCTTCAAAAATTATCGGAAAACAATCCATAACAAATATTAAAGCTCCTGGATAAATTTGGTATGGCTCACCCATTATCCATCCAACCTTAAGCCTCCTGTAGAGAATAAATGCCTAAAATTTGTCTCGAAGTTTTGAATAATCGTGATTTTGCGTCCCACTGTTAGTTGAAGGCTTACTTGGTTCGTTAAAACTACCACGAATTGAACCTTTACCCTTTAACGGTGTTTATTTCTAACAAAAAGATACTGCAATAGTGGTTGCGTTGCTTCCAGATGATTGATTGAGCTTAAGTTTCACCGTAGTAACCAAATTGACACCTACAGTCTGCGCACTCGTTAATAGCCGAAAATATACTTCTGCACAAAAAAAAATCTCTCCTTTCCTTCAAGTACTCTCATGTTTATTCGATGTAGAACAGATACTCGACTTGAGGAGGTTTTGAAACCGGTATCATTTCCCCAACCATAATTTGATAAAGTTTTGATCGTTTATTGTATTAGAATTCTTTGAAAGATTGACTTCTACAAAAATATACGTATTAAAGGATAGTTTATGCAAGTTTCATTCCTTGGAGGGTTTGAAGGATTCACGTTGGAGCTTTCGGCATTGATCAACGTCTACGGGATGCCCCATTATTAGACATAATCGGGTATCGTTAAAGGTGAATGCCTATCTTATGGAATCACAATTGGTGCCCCACCAATGTATCAAGTCAGTGTTGCTATTCCCTCAAAGAAGTCTGGTACCGCTTATAAACCACGAGGGAACTGTGACCTTCCTTAGGGTAAATAGTGCCAGGTCGAACCAAAGGCCATGTGTGTATGCGTTACACATCTAACTTTCTGCTACAAGTCAAATTGGAAGTTTTATTTCCCAATAAAACTTAAAGTAAGAATTACATTCTTGTCGAATGTCTCTATGGAGAGGCTAAATAATTGGTCGAGTTCAGCATTAGGAATACGGCATTTTGCAGAACTCCGCAGTTATATTTGCCGTTCGAATGATTGTCGACTAGAATTTGAAGGAAGTCGTGACGAATGGATCTCAATCAACGATAACGGCTGTTATCAGGTATGACAAGACGGGAAGAAAAGTTCAAAAGAAGTTTTTAAAGTAGAGCTCCGTCAGGCATACCCAGTTTTGACCTAGAAAGGATGGAAAGTGGGTTCAACGGTTTTTTACTGGTGACCCGGGCTCCGTGGTAGGTCGTCATCACCTTTTTCGCTGTTCAGCAGTAGGATAATTTTTTAAGTTACTTGACCGAAGGCAAGTTAAAAACATCGAAAATGATTTAATTTTGTAAGAATAGAAAGATATTTTCCTAAGTGTTTGAAAGAGACACTATCTTCGATGTCTCATTGTTTTTGAACACAGAAGACAAAAATTAAAATTTAACTTCCGTTTAAGACACGTGACACACTTTTAAGAAAGAATAGTAACATTGAAAATTCTGATATAATCAGAATAAGTATGTCTTTGTAAAATATGGAAACACTCGGTGGGGTGGGAAACTGTATCTGACGAAGTAAGACAGAAGTTCTTCTGCACTCTTTTTCTACTCCCTCTACTAGGAAGAGCTCCTCACTGAAAAAAACACAATCATATGTAGTGGAACGGAAAATGAAAACAACGGCGAAACCACAAAAATGATCAAATCCTTTCATACTCCTTAGAAGATCAGAGAACAAAGGGTTTACCAGTTTCAAAATGTTTTTGGATCACAGCAAGAAAAGAGGGCTCTTGATTTCGCCAGCATGTTCTTAACTGTTGCCCCTGATTTTTATAATACTATATGGCAGAATTAATGCCTTCTTTTGCACCTTATATAGCCACCTTAATTGAGTGACGATGGCAAGGGCTTTTGTCGCTCGGTAGAGGAGACTCATAGAAGAAATCTGTTGCTTAGGTCAACGATTGTTTATGTTTCGCAGTGGTGCTGAGATATCTGCAAAACTCCCTGACCGTAGGTGTCCACGGTAGGGAACGAACGCGGTATCGCTCTTTCCGGGGCTAGCACGTTCACCACCACATCATGCGAGTGCTTAGTTTCGTTTGTCTCTCAGCTAGTTCTATCGATCAGTGCCATCGACCATCACCCGTCAATGGGATTGATCTTGGAAGCCCAAATCAGCAATGAACCCAGTTAAGCTGAGGTTCTAGTCTATATCTCAATGTTAATTTCTTAGTTACGTGTTTATTTATGTCTATATATAGTTCCGTCATCTTATCAAAAAGCCAATTTCATAACAGTATAAAGTATTGTTGGCGATTCAAGGTGATCAGTACCAAATGTTAGAGTTCGCAATAAGAAAATTTCAGTCATAGGAGCTAATATAAAGTTTGCTATTCATCTTCGCCTCAGCACTCATGGATTTCGTTTTTTGTGGGAATTTTCATTTGAATGCGTATTTTATTACATTTGAATAAGAGTAGGACAGCTTGCAGGTTGGGCCATTTTTTCCGTGTAGATTTACATTTGAGCGCAAACCCAGAAAAATTGTGTGACATTCCAACACTGCACTACGACACAGAGTGCGCGGTAAAAAGTTCCAGCAGTTCCTTGCCGTAGGAGATCATCTTGTCCACGGTCAGGATTTGGGAGCACGGACTGTTACTGATGATAACCCAGCAAAAAAGCTAAATGAAGCAAGTACGTGCTCAACGGATGAAGATAAGCTGACGTTGTAGTTGTAGGTGAAAGAATAGTTTTCAGTCTCTGAAAAAAACCAGCAACAACCGAGGGAGTGCTCTATTCAGTTAGAAAGTCGTAAAAAATCAATTCGAGAGTGCGGGCACCACTAAGTGGAACGGAAGTCAAAGCGACCGACACTGTGAAAAGTTTGTTCCAGTGTTTTTTATGCGATAAAATGAAGCCATTCCTATATCGATTTACCCGAAATGTGACTGACCGCTTACTTTGTACGACTCTGGACGACGCATTCGTAATGAATCAACGAAGGTGATGCATAGAAACATTCAGTGAAGTTAACGCATCCTCAAAAAAAAACAATGGTTCATTACCTACGGATAGAAGTATACGCTATAATTTCTTAAACATCAACAAGGTTCCGATGTCTTCAATTCAACGGTAGGGTATCGTGTGAAATATAACCATACTAATCCTGAGATATTCGCAAGGCTCCGGACCGCTGGTGTCTGCGGATGGGACCGAACGAACCCTGTATTACACTTTCCGGGGGTAACGCGTTCACCACCACACAATGCGAGACCGAGCATAAAGTTCACGATAAAGTGCGCTCCGAGTTGATCAATCTGTGAGAGATACGCCATGCATTCGACTTCATTAAGCACCATTACAGCTTAAACAATGCATATGTTGCCAATGCAGTGAAATATAGTGTTCCGCCGATGTTTGTCAGTGCTGCTATCCCTCCAGACAATAGAGATACGGAAAGTTTTACGCTGTTATGCTTTCAGACGTAGGAACGGAAGACTTCATCAACCTAAGATTTGGGATTGGACCTGCGACTGACTCAGTGTGTATTGAAGAACACCTATAACATTGCGTAGCGCACCCCCTTGCACAGATGGCGGCACTGAAATTAAATGAGCTGGAAGTGGAAGTTTTGCCTTACCTCATCGTCACTCGTCATACCTATCGCTAAAAAAAATTCAACTTCTCGGTAATCTCTTCTTTAAGGATACTAGAGAATCAAGGAACGGTCAAAATACTGCATGCCGTATTAATAAATCCAGGTTTGCAGAGATATTTTGACGAAACGTCAACGATTTAAAGGTCATTGATTTTATGGCTGAAGCTGCATACTAGCAAAATGTGCATAGAGTTGTAGAATTCTCAAAATTGAAAGTTTCGTACCGAGTATCAACTACTGTATGCCTTATCAAAATAAGAGCTTATCCGCTGGCTTATTTTGGGACAAAGTATAACTTGAGACAAGCGTAGTGTTATTGAGCAGCAGCCGTGGCATCCAAAGAAGCACTAGAAATGTTTTTCGATGAAGTAGGAACTGAAGACCAAAAAGGGTTTTTTAAGAAAGTTCATAAGCAGCAAAATATGCTTACGAGTATCCAGCAAGTGCTAAAATGTGTTTGAGTATTTCCCTTATGGAACAAAATTCTTCCACGATAGCGTTAAAGCTTCAGCAGTCAAGGTACCCATGAAAATACTAATGCAAAATAACACAACATTCAAGAAGTGAACTTTACTTAACTCGCTTCAAGAAAATGAGGTGCTCTAAGCTTGGGTGTAACACTGCGAAAAAGTAGTTCAGTATAAGCTTTTTATTTGCTGCATACTAAAATTTTTCACGGCATGGCATGAGGTGGAATACAATCACAACGATGCTGAGATATTCGCAAAACTTGGAGCCAGAGCCAGATCGAACCACCAGTACGCTTTTCAGGGCTCGCCTACTACACACTGCACCACTGAGGCACTTGCTTTGCGTTTCTCTAAGCTAGTTTTCTACATAAGGCTGCCATCTGCAGTGATCTGTCAGCGAGATTGATCTGGGAGGCGCAAAACGGCATTGAACCCAGTTAAGCTGAGAGTTTAGTCGAAATCACAGTGTTAACCTTTTATTTGCTGCCTTCTAATAGGATATCATAAAATACAGCCACAACGACGCTGAGATACTCGCAAAACTTGCACCACGGGTCAGATCGAACCACGATTATACTTTGCCGATGCTCATGTATTGCACACCGCGCCGCTAAGGTTGTTGCTTTACTTTCCTAGCTGAGAGAGCACAAAGCAATGGCCTCAGTGGTGCAGTGTGTAATACGCTAGTCCCCGGAAAGGGGGCCAATATTTTAGCATTCTTTTGATAGTAAGAGTTCAATTGAGTTTGAGAAAAACCCCTCCAAATTAAGGTAGGACTGGTTAAAATCGGATGTGCTATTGGCACCTCAGTATGTCGTTTTGGTTTTCTTGCCACTATAGCTTCCCAAAAATCGGAATAAATTACAGGGAATTTCCAGGAATATGAAGACGAGCTGGAAGAGACACTTGAGTTCTGCCCTCTTCAGTGTACTGGCGCCACTAATGCCATGGTTATCAATCAGGTTATAATTATCTAAGCCTTAAAGAATTTAAATGTTGGGTAGTTATTCTGCATGCAAGGTTATAGGACTATAAGTAGTGAAGCTCACATTGAAATCATTGTGTTATTGTTAAGTTAGCAGAAGCTTTCCTTTATGAAAGTGTGGACCGCCTACCACAAATTAAAACACTGTGGCATTTTTGGATTCCGAAATACAAGAGCGCTGCAACCTTTCCAACTTTCGGAAGCATTTCTTTTTGTCTGGACTGACCTCGCAGGGCGTAATTCCGTCAAAGGGTGTTCATTTAATCTCATCTGTTATATTTTTTTTTCCAGATTGTTAAAAGTTGTGACACAATGTGATGAACATGACTAAAACTATAAAACCTCACTACAGCGGTAATAATGAGATATTTGCAAGCCTTTGACTTCAGGCTAGATCAAAACCGTGATTACCCTTCTCGAAGGATTACGTGTTGCTCACTTTACCTCCGAGGCTCTTCATTTGCTTCTTTTCAACGCGTTTTTCACTCCAACGGTGCCATCAGCAATCACCCGTCGGCGAGAATGATTTGCGGAGAATAAATTGACATTGAACTCATTTAAGTTGAGACGCCAAGATCACAATGTATACCATTCTATTTACTATTGTTTTTCGTGGCAGAGTATTATGCGAAATACAACCACAGTGATGTTGGGATATTTGCCAAATTTGGACTCCTGTGCAGAGTAGATTTACGTATTCGGGTCTCGTTGGTACAGTGGGTTAAACGTGAGCCCCCAGGAGAAGTAATCGCGAATTCGAATCTATGTAAACTATATATAAGAACTGTACTCGATGTTTTTATACTCTTGTATTCGTCAGAGCCAACCCGTTGAAAACTGCGTGGTCGGTATCAGCGTGGGTGTCGTCCAACGACGAAACGATTGGTTCCTGTGGAGAGGTGAAGACTGCCAGAAACAAACAAGCGTGTTCAACATTAAGTGCACATATAGCGTCAGGTAAATTTTTTTCCTTCCGAATGTGAGTGTAGCACAGCAGTTAGTACCATGTTGCAAGACACTCGCCCATCGCTCTCGGTCGACGCCGCATTCCGAGCAAACCGAGCCCTCCGTGCTTCGCGGATCGAGAAATTGGTACCAGACTTGTCTACTAGGCCAGAAGCACTAAATTAATGCTTTATTGGACTTTCACAAGTTACTAAATAGGGCAAATATCTATTCAACCTAAGCGATGCTCAGTAGAGTCGGATGCGTGACGTATCCTTATGGGAACCATCAAAGCCGGATGTTATGCTTGTTTGTAGCTAATCAAATCACGTGATTATAAGAATAGTTAGCATTTTTAAGGCTAAATGAGCGATATCTTTGCGCTCATTGATGAGTGTAAAGAGAGATAATGTTTTTAAAAACATTACAGCAAAAACACAGACCACGGGGAACAGTTTCCATCAAAGCTTTTCTCTTTCTTTCCATTTCGATTTATAATTTCAAAACAAAATACAAACGCGAAATTGCTATTCTTACCTCATTACTAGATAACCCGTCATCACATCTAAAGTGCGGTTCCCAGCACTTCCTTCATTCATTTGGTTTTCCTCGCAATGATCCTCTAATAAGGTCTTCGAACATATCACGTGTTGTTCCGGCTGCTGCTTGAAGATTTTGTCTTCTTTTATGAATGTCGTTAAACGCTGCTCGAGCCCATTCTTCTTACATTCCTGGAGATAACCGAGTTAAGGCATTCTCATATGGATTAGAAGAGAACCGTGGGGGAATGGGCTGCAACAGCGCCTCGCCTTCTGATGGGTGGCACCACTAGCTACTCCAATAAGCTCTTGCTTACTAATTTCCATGAACCTCAGTTCGCATATTATGCTAATCTTATCACTTCTTTTATTCAATATCTTGGCTCTTCTTCTTCATGAATGTCTTTAAATGTCGACATTCGCCACGAACATATGTCGGCCTTTATGCAGCTGATGTGACCTTTCTCAGGGAAGTCTATAATCATTGTTCATATATCAATCAGTCTATAATCATATAATCAATTTTCCAACCTTATAAAGATGATTTGGCTGGCCAGAGATACGTGTTGAACCAAAAGCCATATGTGTATTGCAAGGAAACCATTTGTCACTGCACTACGCGTAGTGTCGATTAACTTATAATTGGCGTTACGCACAAGCATCCATGGTGAAGGCACTTTTTCGAACACGTTGTATCATGTGCATTGATTCGAAGAGTTTATAACTACAAGAAGTTTTTAACCTAAGCCAGCGTAGCAGAGAACTTTATGCGAAAAGTACCATGCTGTCGAATTTGCTGTGAGTGGACCGGACCTGTGAAAAGTTCAGAGCTGTCCACGCTAGTTGCTCAGTGATTGATGATTAATGAAAAGTCTTTTAAAAAACCACAATGTTATACCTTTTTATTTTCTGCCTACTATAATTTCGCGGCAGGGTACTAAGCGAAATACAACCACAACGTTGCT